>VDFB02321128.1:344100-374029 GCA_007258455.2 Sequoia sempervirens
GATACCAGGTGGAGTACCATGAGTTATATATTCTGATTGGTGGGGCTGATGGTAAGTTGGATTTCCTAGGTTCTGAGAAGGTAGTTGCTTTATCCACCACAGTAGTATATTCTTTACCATGACGGCAAAAGATGATATGGTACGCAATTTTCATGAATGAGTTAGAAACCCTTGAGCTAGAAAAGAAATTACTTATTTCAAACAGCAGTACTATACATCTTACAAAGGAATTCTTATACTGTTCTAAAACAAAACATCCGGTTGGGAATATGTTTCATTCGATTGGAGTGTTGGAGGATGGGCCGGAACCATTTGGACCAAGATGCATCTGGAATGTCGATCAGCGGATATGTTTCTGGTGACAGAAATTTGACTCCTCTTCAACTTGATTTGGTCTTCAAGGTTGAATTCAAGTATAGCGAGCAGTCCGAGAATATGACTTCGATGGGAATGATTGCGACAATGTAAAATCGATATCGATCTCAGAAGTGGGAGATTGGTATGTCTGATCATGCTATCTTGTATGGCCATGGTATCTCTTTAGCCCTATCTATGCCCGGAAATTAGGGGCGATTCGAGACCCGGCTGGGGGTGGGGCGGCAGAAAAAATTTTCTTCCTACTTTTTTGCGTGATCACCGAAAAAGGGAAAAATCAATGAAAAAAGAAAAAACCAATTTTGTAGAACCCTAAAATCTGGAAGTTTCTAAGCTTGTTAAAAAGGGGTTCGGATGGGTATTTCAGTATGATGAAAAACGTGATTATTCGCAAGATTGTAATAAGTTTTACACTGGATAATAAAAGTATTGGATGGTTGCGGTTTGGTGGATGTAGCCCGGATTGGGTGAACCACGTTAAATTTATGTGTTATGATTTAATTTGTGTGTGTTTTAGTTTCTCTGTTTATTAATTAAATCTGCATTTAATTGTTAGATATCTGCCATCTCTAACCCTAACAGACCTAACACTTATCACACACCTTAGATGACATTTTCTCATCATCGGCATCACTATTATCGAATATCACTGCATTTCACATCAATTGCATCAAAAACCCTAATTTCGTCTATTAACTAAATAATTATACATTATTTAATTAATTCACTTTTTCATCAAATTTGACCAATTAGATAAATTACATTTATTTAATAAAGTCCTAAAAACCTTAATTTCCTCTATTAATTGAATAAAACGACATTATTTAATTAATTCACTTTTTCATCATTTTTTACCAATTAAATAAATTTCATTTATTTAATAAAGTCTTAATCTAACTTTATTCTTCCTAATTAATTAAATAACATCAATTATTTAATTATGTCGCTAATTCACTTTATTCCCCTAAATCGAATGAATTATTAATACTTAATAATTTAACTATGTCACTTTCCCCCAAATTTGAATAATTGAATTTAATTATTCAAAACATCATCAAAAATCAAATCAAACAAATAGCACTTTGTTTGCAAAAGTCAAACTCGATTTGCACGTTCAACTCCAAAAAGATTAATTATTTAAATCAATTAATTAACTATCCTCACCCACTTTCATGATTGAGTTAATTATGAACCACCAATTGCTCAATCTATTTCTTGACTAATCAATTTTTTTTTGACTAATCAATCTATTCTTCAATCCCATAGATTATTCAATCTATTTCTTGACTAATCAATTTATTTTTTGACTAATCAATCTATTCTTCAATCCTATAGATTATTCAATCTATTTCTTCAATCCCACTACACACTCAAAATGATTTCTTCAATCACACTAATTACGTAATCAAAATGTACAGATAATGCCCATCTAAATCCTCTCAACATCTTTCGACCGTTGATAAAGATATTCTACTATGCGATCCAGATCGTTTGTTTGAAATTACAAATTCTATATAACAAACCTCTTCCCTCTCAAAAAAGGATTGGAGAATCAATATCATTCATACAATGATATAATGCAAAGATCTTAACTGAGCTTTTGACATCTTCTTACAGATATCTTCGATCAACACACTCACATTCTTTAAAGCTTTTGTACACAACAATGGAGACTTTGCATTGATACGAACAACCCATCTTTGCGAACACACTCTAACACAGGATGGTAAATGTTATTTCATTTTGAATTCATTATTATTGCTCATTGTCAATTTCGTTCTTGAATTCTTGGTTTTATAGTTTCATTATGTGAGTAATGGGCATGAATCATTAACGTTTTGTTGTTTAGATTAGTTTCTATTCATCAAATTGATTGCATTTCGCATGATCTTGATTTCCCCCTTACACATTCTAGCATGCCCGGTGGGACCACGATCCTTAGCATTAATCATTTTTTGAGCTAAATTTGAATTTGCAGGTTTTGGAAGCCCACTAGAGAAATCTTCACGCATAGGTTCCATAAAATTTTCACACTTGAATTCATAGTTCTGATACATTTGGCATGCTTTTTGGCACTTCTGACTTTCTATGGCACTTTTACAAAAATACAGGGGTGCAATTGATTTTTTAAGCCACTTTTGCTTTAAAATAGAGGTTGCTTTTGACTTTTTCTTGCACTTTTGATTTCTGACAGAGGCTACTTTTGACTATTTTTTTCGCCTTTGCCCTATTAAGTTTTGTCCAAAAGTTGAAGGTTAATTTTTTATTTCTAACACTAATGGGTACTTGATTTGAATGTTTGACAGGTGCTAATGTTTGTTTATGCAAGATTTGTAGAAGTATAACTGGTGTTTATCCATAAAATAATTAACACATTTACCGCATGAAAGATGAATAGTCAAAGAATTTTGAATTTTTTAGAGTTTTCATAGTTAGAAAATTTCAAATTGGTGCTTAAAAAAAACCCCACAAACAAACATTTTGATTTTTGGTGCATCTAAAATGAAATTTTCAGAGCTTTCATAGTTAGAGAAATTCAAATTGGTGGTTAAAAAGAACCCCACAAACGAACATTTTGATTTTCATACTCTAAAAATATGTTTGATTTTTGTTGACCAAAACACTTTTATTTTGTTGACGAATGCACGGTTTATTTTGTTGACCATTAAGACAAGGTTTAGAACAAACACTTTAGTTGGTGCTTAAAAATGAACAAATCGAATTCTTGTTTTGCACACTGCAATATTCTTATCTGAAATCTAAAACATTTCAATTTGGTGAACATAAAAAGAACCACTACTATCTTGTACACACCTTATTTATTTTTCTTGGATAGCACCACTTGAGGGGCTTAAAAAGAATATTGCAATGAAGTGTATACTGTGTATTCTGTGTTTGGAAATCTAGTTATCTATCCTCTCCCCTCATTCATTTCAGCGATCTTGGGTGACGAAAAACATCTTGAGTTTTGCACATGTGGTTACATTTCAAGAGCGCCTACCTTTTGAGACACATCCCACGCTAGAGAACTCAAAGGCGACCCAAGCGGTACTTTTGTTTTGGTCTGCTCTATAAATTATCATAGGTGTGAGGAAAGTCCATCACCCACCTGGTGTGAATGCTCTCTACTGACGAATGTCTCCCTCAGTATCCATGTGATATGTAAAAACCCACAAGGGCTGGGAGGCCTCTTAATTGAGTGAATCACTACATGTATAGACACCAGTTATCCTGAAACATGACTAAGAACCAATGTTTGTAGAAGCCACCCCTTTTATCCAAAACATACTTTGAAGTGGTGCATCAAAACTTTGATTCGAAGAAGTTACTTACCAAGTCCAACTTATGGTTGAGCCTAAAAACCTCTCCATTTGTTGCATGTAAAATCATCCCTTCAAGGCATGAGGTAAGCCCATCTAGGAGGAAGTGTTTATCCCTAGGGTGTACATTGTCTTCACGAAATTGCAAAAGATCTATTCGATTACTTTGAAACATCAAATTTTGTGCTTGAATTAAAAATGAACATATCAAAACAAGCACTTAACATGGTTCTAAAATGACAAACCTATTGACGGGTCTTAATGACACAACAACGTGTAAACAAAATATTGCTATTCTATTTCTCCTGAAAGAGAAAGACAATACATGGATATCTTAGCTCCCAAGGTCCTAGTAGTTGGTTCTCAACTGTGCTGATGTTGCTCAATGGTCAATGTAACAGTAATGTTCAAGGGGCCTGCTGGTGTTGAGCTTGTGGATTGTTCTAAGATCAAACATAAATTTAAACCTACTTTAACCAAGGTTTTTAAAGAAATAGAAAAAAATAGATCAAAGCTTTGGAACAAAAAAGAATGATAATTCATCCAATTTAACCAGACTTGTTACCTCTCAAGGAATTCCTAACTAAAACTGCAGAACAAAATTGACTTGTGATTAACACACAGTTTCATTCATTCACAATGCTAATTTCAATAACAGATTGCAAGTCACCATTTAAACAAAACATAAAATCAAACTTCATTCCTTGAAAGCTTCTCAAATCAAATGATTAACTGAAGATGAATACAATTCAGGAACACAACATGAAGTAGATTTAAATCTGGTTGCTCCTACTGTCAATGTAACAGATAAGCAACATTTACAAATCTGGCACAATCACCAGTGTACAGAAAACCTATGTCTTCAAATTGTTTCCACCTACACTAAGAAAACTGGAAAGATACATTACCGGCTTCTGCTGAATCTAACTCCTAACTAAGAAGACAAAAGAAGCTCCCATTACAAAGAATCAAGATGCAGCTTTGTCTCCTCTATCCTTCAGAAAATTCCTACTCTTGAAAATCTATATCTAGACCTGTTTACTCTATTTCTTCTTCTTCTCTTCTACTAACTTTCTAACCCCTTTACAAAGAGGCAAAATGCCATATATACAGAATATCCCAAGAATGTGTTGTCCCTTGTTTTAAGGTTTATAAAATATCTACTGGTTACAAGAGGGTCAACACTCAAATCTTTTGGATAAAGTTGATTCTACATTCAATGTGTATCCCTGTTGTCCGTGTTGGTGAAGGGTTGTTCCAGAGGTGATCTCAGATCTTTTGCAGCTACAATATTTACTTCTGGTCTATGTGTCCACCTTCGAACTCCCTTGAAGGGCTGCCTTGAATGTCCTAAAGCATTGTCATTAATGTGGATGCACCTCTGTCAGTAGACACCACAGCTGTCCCTAAGACTTGTGGTTCTTTCTTTCCTTTGACCTTCTTCTACGTTGACCATCTCTGGAAGCAGCAGCAAACTTCCCATTAGATCTCCACCTCAGTGTTCACCGAGTTGCTCCATCGTTTTAGGTCTCAGATTAAGTCCATATTGTTTACATTCTGCCGATTTCCTTCACAGAGGTAGTCAACCAGTCAAGCTGCCAATGGTTCACCCCTTTAGCTTCTTCTGATTGGTGGAACATAAGCCACGCAAGATTCTCGGGCGGTCAAAGGTCCTTCGAATGGAATCGCATGTCGATGAGACACTAATCGTGTCTCCCCGATGTGATTATACCTCATAACAGCATCGGCAAGACAAACATTCATCAGCAAGAGGTCATAGCGAGTTCCATTAGTCATACTGATATCCCTTTTCCATCGCTAAGACCTCACTTGTCGGCAGGACATCACGTCAAGCTCCTCTTCTTTTGGCGAGCACATTCCATCTCGGGGAGACTCCTTCGTGTCAGTGAGACCTTACCCCAAACTCTTTTTGTATCGACGAGACACCTTTGGGTTAGTGAGAGCTTTCATTGAGCACATTCCACTACATTTCCCCGAGAGCACAAACCTATAGCGAAGGCATCGTCCCTTTCGGCGAGACATCACTTAGTTGCCGAGACTTCATAGCGACCCCAAATCCTTTGCCGATGCCGTTTCATTTCGGCAAGAGTCCACCCTGTCAGTGAGACATCATGTCGATGTTACCCTCTATCGCCAAGACCTCGCCTCTTCGGCCAGACATCATACCGAAGTCTCCTCTTTCGCCGAGAGCCCATTTGAACAACTGTCGGGGAGACTTTGCTTGGTCGGCGAGACCTTTCGTCGAGCCTAAATCTTTCAACGAGACTTCACCCAATCGGGAAGACTTTTCTTCTTCGGCCAGACCTCATGTCAAACCTAAATCCTTCGGCGAGACATCCCACGTCGGTAGGACATTTCCCCAAGAGCACAAACCTATAGTGAAGGCATCATCCCTTTCGGCGAGACATCACTCAGTCGCCAAGACTTCATAGCGATCCCAAATCCTTTGCCAATGTCGTTTCATTTCGGCAAAATTCCACCCTGTCGGTGAGACATCATGCTGATGTTACCCTATGTTGCCAAGACCTCGCCTCTTCGGCTAGACATCATGCCAAAGGTATAAACTTTCGCCGAGACATCTCTGAGTCGGAAAGACCTTTCACTAAGCGCAAATCTTTCGGCGACGCTAACCCTATGCGCAATCAGTCGGTGATACATCTGAAAACCTACGACGATTAAACTGTCTGGCTGACTGGGACACTTCAAAATGAATAGAACTACTGCTTGTCAACAAGATATCTGGAAGGTCTTGCCAACTCTCTTCATTGAGAAATTTCGTGCCAAACGTGATTGAGGTATGCCTTCCAACTGAACTCCCTGAGAAATATCATCATGTGCACGTTTTAATCCTACACTCAACAAAGGAAACCACAATAAAGATCAGACGAAAAAAGGTTAATTAATCAAAATCACCATTAAAATGAATCCTAGATAAGCAAGGTGTCATTAAATCCTGGATAAGCAAGGTGTCATTAAATCTCCAAATAAAATGATCATATCAGAGTTTGGGTTTCAGGTCCACCTGCGGAATCCAAGCTAGGGAGGAATTTCGGGGAAATCCGAGCCAAGCGGATTCCAGCAGAATAAACATGAAAACACCTACTAGCAACTTAATCTAATCGTTATCAATCAAGAAACAACATGTGAGATCTCAAAATAGCATAAATTAATCATAAAATGCATCATCATTTGTTAACAAGTCCCATTACTCCATGTTTCTTCACATTCTACCAAATTCTGGGAAAATCCACAAGGGACAGATTTCCATGAAGGAGGAAACATTCCACAAGTTTCGAAAAAAACAGGGAATGCAGGATTTTAGGAAAATTTGGAGTTTAAGGAAATCCGCGAAGGAGGTGAATCTCCGGAAGCCTGAGAATTTTGGGAAAAAGAAGAGGAGCGGGAACATCGGGGAAATCCGGTCCACGCGGAATTCCGCGAAGACCAAAAATCCCCGAACCACAGCGTCGACGAAGTTTGAACAAGATCCAGGAAAATCCCGATGGGGTGGAAAATCCCGAACTAGGGAGAAAACCCGAACCACAGCGTTTGGCCGGAGTTTGAGCGAGATCCGGGAAAATCCAGAGGAGAAGAAAAATCCCGAACTGGGGAGAAAACCTGAACTTTTCCCAGAACCTAAGGTTTTCAATGTGCAATTTGGGGAATCACTTAGGTAAGCAAGATAAACATTTAGGCTCATGCCAAAGCAAGATCAATCCTCAAAACTGAAGGACCAAAACAAAACAAGAGAGAAGAAAACAAAAGAAGAAGGGGGACCCGTTTTGTTCCAGAATAAAATGGGGTGGTTATGCAAGGCATAAAAAAACCTTTTTGACTTAGTGTGAATCATTTTAAAAGAGCCATATATTTGCACTCCTAAAGGATATTGTAAAATAATATCTTTGAAGGTTTCCAGATATTTAGGCTCACATTTCAAGTCGCATTAGGGAAAAAGTAAACATTGGAAACTATAACTTTAACATTTCTACCTATATGAACTTTGAGCTTTCGTGGAGGGAAATGTGCTCAAAGTATAGACATTTAGGTCACATAATTTTTTATTGTTGTGTTGCATAATATCACTTGCCAAATCTCAAAAAAATCAAACAAAATCATCCAAAACTACAAAAATAATCAACATTGCTGCCAAATACAGAAATTGGAAAACAAATTTGAACAGAGGCTGCTTTTGCTACTATTTTTACCGCACTTTCCAAAAACAACTCGCTTTTGCTCTTTGTCTTATGACAGCTATTGATGAAAATCTATCACTTTTGAAAAACTTAGCACACTTGCTACAAAATTGGTCGCACTTGATCTTTTTGTATCACATTTAACAAAATTTTCCTAACGCACTTGCCAAAACATCTCGCTTTTGACTGTGTAATTCACCACATTAAGAAAGCTACACACAGAGGTTGCACTTGACATCTCTATTCGCACTTGTTTTTCAAAACTTAGCGCACTTGACAAAAGTCTGGTCGCAGTTGACAAAACTTGTCGCTTTTGCTCAAAACTAGTTGCTTTTGCCTCAAGCCTATCGCTCTTGCTCTGTGTCCTACTAAAAGTTAGAAAAATAATTTGAATCTAGTACAAGATCCTTGTTGGAACAAAACAATTGGAATCCCAAGATACATCATATAGTCCTTCATCTACGTTCAACATTCCATCCTACTTTTGGAAATCAAAATCAAAACAAACAAACTTGGATTATTCCCTCACCCACACTTCTAAGATATCAACAGTTACTTGAACCTCAAGGCTAGTTCAATTAAGCTTTTCTGTAACATATCCTCTAGAAGAAGAAGTGAAATATTGATCCAAGCTTTTCAACATTTTGAGTTCCAAGAATAGTGTCATCCCAAAACATCGCTCAAACCTTATGGTCTTGAGATTCACAACAACCATATCAAAACACACAACAACACAATAGGAAATTAGCGCCGACTTTAGCGCCGGATTTTAGTGTATTTGAGTTTGTCATTTTGGAGTCATCTGATGGCGCAAAAGTTGGTGAAAACCTATTTCTTCAGTTCATTGCCGGATTTTGCGCCATCTTTAGCGCCCACTTTAGCACCAATTTTTTTGCCAAAAATTTGGTGTCGACAATAGCCTCTCCTTTAATGCTAGGAATAGCGCCAAAAATTGGCATTGGGAATGGCGCCCAAGTTGACTTCCATGTTTGCTCCCATTTTTGCTTCTAGTTTTGCTCGCAATTTTCCTCGCAGTTTTGCTTCCAAGTTTGCTTTTGGTTTTACTTCCACTTTTGCTTCCAATGTGACGTCCAATTTTTCTTCTAGTATTGCTTCCATTTTTGCTTTCGATTTTGCTTCCATTTCTACTTCCATTTTTGCTTACATTTTTGCTCCCATTTTTTCTTCTAATTTTTCTCCCAGTTTTGCTTCCAGTTTTGCTTCCGGTTTTGCTTCCACTTTTGATTCCAATGTTGCTTCCAGTTTTGCTTCCAGGTTTTCTTCCAGTTTTGCTTCCATATTTTATTCCAGTTTTGCTTCTAGTTTTGCTTCCAGTTTTGCTTCCAGATTTGCTTCCAATTGTGCTTCCAGATTTGCTTCTAGTTATGCTTCCAATTTTCCTTCCAGATTTGTTTCCAGCTTTGCTTCCAGTTTTGCTTCCAGTTTTGCTTCCAGTTTTGCTTCTGATTTTACATCCAATTTTTCTTCCAATTTTGCTTCCCGTTTTTCTGGTTTTGCTTCCAGGTTTGCTTCCGGTTTTGCTTCCAATTTTGCTTCCAGATTTGCTTCTAGTTTTGCTTCCAGTTTTGCTTCCGATTTTGCTTCTAGGTTTGCTTCTGATTTTGCTTCCAAATTTGCTTTTAGTTTTGCTTCCTGCATTCCTTCCAATTTTGTTTCCAGTTTTGCTTCCTGTTTTGCTTCCCGTTTTGCTTCTGATTTTGCTTCCAAGTTTGCTTCTAGTTTTGCTTCCAATTTTGCTTCCAAGATTGTTTCTTGTTTTCTTCTACTTTGGCTTTCATTGTTGCTTCCTTTTTTGCTTCTAAAAATGCTTCTTGTTTTGCTTCTAAAAAATGCTTCTTGTTTTGCTCCCAGTTTTGCTTTCGATTTTGTTTCTGGTTTTGCTACCAATTTTACTTCTAGATTGCTTCTGGTTTGTTTCTAGTTTGGCTTCCATTGTTGCTTCTATTTTTTCTTCTAAAAATGCTTCTTATTTTGCTTCATTTATTAATTTAATATGTTTTAATTCAATTTAATTAGTTAAATATATGATGCCTCTTAAATAACTCATATGATTATAGAGTAAGTAATTTAATTATTTAATTCATATGATTAAATAACAAGATAATTATTATAACATGATCATCATCTATAATTAAAACAAGTGAGTTAAATATCTATAATTTAATTGAATTTGACAAGATCCATCCTGAGCAATAAATTAAAATCATCATACGTAATAAATATCCATCCAAAAATCATCAACCACTTTTAATATATATAAATTGACAAGTCCATACTGATAAGATCATCATCATATATAACTAAAACAAGTGAAAGTCAAATATGCCAGTAGATCAATAACATGTGAAAATGATACATGTCCAACAGTCAACATAAGTCAAAATGATACATGTACAAATGATATAAGTAAAAATGATAAATTATTTAACTCAAATTGATACAAGTCAAGATGATACATGTCCAAATGATATAAGTGAAAATTATAAATGTCAATATGATACAAGTCAATAATATGGTAATATAGGTCGTGAAAATGATACATATGATAGTAACCATGAAAAGAGGCATCATAACAACATATCAGGAATGATCCATGATGCAGTCTATATGATCATGAATTTCACTAGGTACTACCAGCAACTGCCTCATCATCATCACCACCATTGTGATCATCATCATCATAACGATATATCAACAATGATCCATGACACAGTCTGTATGATCATGAATGTCGCTGGGTACTACTAGCAATTGCCTCATCATCATCACCACCATCATGATCATCATCGTCATCATCGTCGTCATCATCATTATCATCGACCTCGGTGTCTTCTGTATTTGTGTCATCATCATCCTTTGACATGTGATCTGTATCAAAAGAACCAATATTTTATGGATCTATATCATGATGAGGATCATCTTGATCTTTTGGAAGACCCGCATTCTGCAACAACAAAAAACACATTTAAAATGAAAAGTTATTATTTATTTCATGCAATAATTTATTTTTCTATTATATATATAATGTTGAAACATATGAGACGAAACCATAATCATATTACATCATATCAAAGTGCACATACCGTAATAAAATTTCAAAAAAGTTACAGCTAATATGTGATTCCAATGATGTAAAACATGCAACAATTCTAATAATCGTTAGTAAAGATCATACAAAAAATTGTTATACAATTTAACTATCAACTGTAAATTCTATGACATAACCTTAAGTGCCAACCCTTTGGAAAAGAATGAGGAGACTACAAGAAGATTGGCTACAGGGGGCATTGGTACAGAAGATGGACATCGCTCTTCCAAGCCATCCATTGAGATGAAATCATACAAAAATGTGGAAGATATCCTCGTTTCTAAAGAGATCACGATTCAGGTTGATACGAAAAATCATGTTGTTCTAGTACCAATATATGGCATCATGGTTCCATTTCATGTAGCCACCATCAAGAGTGTTACAATCCAACAAGATGGAGGGAATTCTTATATAAGGATAATTTTCAATGTTCTAGGTACCGGCTTTAATGCCAACTACATGCCAACATTGAAATTCTCTAGCAATATTTATGTTAAGGAAATTTCCTTTAGATCCAAGGATTCAAAGAACATCAACAATGTGGTACAAATGATTAAATACCACAGACGATCTGTAGCAATGAAAGAGTTTGAAAAGGTAGAGAGAGCTACACTGGTGACTTAGGAGAGACTTTAGCTTTCAAAAACAAGGGCAATTAGGTTGGCAGACTTGTGGATTAGGCCAACATTTGGTGGAAGAGGAAGAAAGATGACTAGAACTCTAGAGGCCCGCCATAATGGATTTTAGTATTCAACTATGAGAGAAAAAGAGAGAGATGATATCATGTATCAAAACATTAAGCATGCATTCTTCCAGCCAGCAAAGAAGGAGATGATTACTTTGCTTCATTTTCATTTGCATAACTATATCATGGCGTGGGAACCAAGAAGACCAGGGATGTCCAATTTTATGTGGAGGTAATGGATGTGGTCCAAACTTTAGGAGGGTAAGAAGGTCAATGTATGATCCTGATGAAATTGAGGACGAACAACAAAAGAGGGACAAGAAAAATAAAATCAATGCAGAGCTTCAAGGATTTGTCAAGCGAGTAAGAGAGCTATGGGATCAGCCTCATCTAAAAGATTTTGAACTAGAGTTTGATATACCATTTAGAGAGCTTGGTTTTCATGGAGTTCCTTTCAAATCCCCTTCTTTAATTGTTCCTACGGTAAACTGTTTGGTAGAGTTGATGGAATTACCTTTCTTAGTAATCACTATTAGTGAGATTGAGATTGTTAATCAATTAGGCACTAATTGCATGTAGCAATGAAAGAGTTTGAAAAGGCAGAGAGAGCTACATTGGTGACTCAGGAGAAACTTCAGCTTTAAAAAATAAAGGCAATTAGGCTAGAAGACTTGTGGATCAGGCCAACATTTGGTGGGAGAGGAAAAAAGATGACTGGAACTCTAGAGGCCCACCATGATGGATTTCAGTATTCAACCATGAGAGCAGAAGAGAGAGTTGATATCATGTATCAAAACATTAAGCATGCATTCTTCCAGCCAAAGGAGAAGGAGATAATTACTTTGCTTCATTTTCATTTGCATAACCTTATCATGGCGTGGGAACCAAGAAGACCAAGGATGTCCAGTTTTATGTGGAGGTAATGGATGTGGTCCAAACTTTAGGAGGGGAAAGAAGGTTAATGTATGATCCTGAGGAAATTGAGGAAGAACAACAAGAGAGGGATAGGAAAAATAATATCAATGTAGAGTTTCAAGGATTTGTCAAGCGAGTAAGAGAGCTATGGGAGCAGCCTCATCTAAAATATTTTGAACTAGAGTCTTATATACCATTTAGAGAGCTTGGTTTTCATGGAGTTCCTTTCAAAGCCTCTGCTTTTATTGTTCCTACTGTAAACTGTTTGATAGAGTTGGTGGAATTACCTTTCTTAGTAATCACTATTAGTGAGATTGAGATTGTTAATCAATTAGGCGCTAATTGCCTGTAGCAATGAAAGAGTCTATAAAGGCAGAGAGAGCTACACTAGTGACTCAGGAGAAACTTCAGCTTTCAAAAACAAAGGCAATTAGGTTGGCAGACTTGT
Organism: Sequoia sempervirens; assembly: GCA_007258455.2. NCBI lineage: Eukaryota > Viridiplantae > Streptophyta > Pinopsida > Cupressales > Cupressaceae > Sequoia > Sequoia sempervirens. The sequence continues at coordinate 357,167 of VDFB02321128.1, forward strand.
GGATTAGGCCAACATTTGGTGGAAGAGGAAGAAAGATGACTAGAACTCTGGAGGCCCACAATAATGGATTTCAGTATTCAACCATGAGAGTAGAAGAGAGAGTTGATATCATGTATCAAAACATTAAGCATGCATTCTTCCAGCCAACGGAGAAGGAGATGATTACTTTGCTTCATTTTCATTTGCATAACCATATCATGGTGTGGGAACCAAGAAGACCAAGGATGTCTAGTTTTATGTGGAGGTAATGGATGTGGTCCAAACTTTAGGAGGGGTAAGAAGGTCAATGTATGATCTTGATGAAATTGAGGAAGAACAGTAGGAGAGGGATAGGAAAAATAAAATCAATGCAGAGCTTCAAGGATTTGTCAAGCGAGTAAGAGAGCTATGGGATCAGCCTCATCTAAAATATTTTGAACTAGAGTCTGATATACCATTTAGAGAGCTTGGTTTTCATGTAGTTCCTTTCAAAGCCCCTACTTTTATTGTTCTTATAGTAAATTGTTTGGTAGAGTTGATATAATTTCCTTTCTTAGTAATCACTATTAGTGAGATTGAGATTGTTAATCAATTAGGCGCTAATTGCCTGTAGCAATGAAACAGTTTGAAAAAGCAGAGAGAGCTACATTGGTGACTCAAGAGAAACTTCAGCTTTCAAAAACAAAGGCAATTAGGCTAGCAGACTTGTGGATCAGGCCAACATTTGGTGGAAGAGGAAGAAAGATGACTGGAAATCTGGAGGCCCACCATGATGGATTTCGATATTCAACCATGAGAGTAGAAGAGAGAGATAATATCATGTATCAAAACATTAATCATGCATTCCTCCAACCAACGAAGAAGGAGATGATTACTTTGCTTCATTTTCATTTGCATAACCATATCATGGTGTGGGAACCAAGAAGACCAAGGATGTCCAGTTTTATGTGGAGGTAATGGATGTGGTCCAAACTTTAGGAGGGGCAAGAAGGTCAATGTATGATCCTAATGAAATTGAGGAAGAACAACAAGAGAGGGACAGGAAAAATAATATCAATGTTGAGTTTCAAGGATTTGTCAAGCGAGTAAGAGAGCTATGGGAGTAGCCTCATCTAAAATATTTTGAAATAGAGTTTGATGTACCATTTAGAGATCTTGGTTTTCATGGAATTCCTTTCAAAGCCTCTGCTTTTATTGTTCCTACGATAAACTATTTGGTAGAGTTGGTGGAATTACCTTTCTTAATAATCACTATTAGTGAGATTGAGATCATTAACCTTGAGAGAGTAGGACTTGGGCAAAAGGAATTTGAAATGGCTATTGTTTTCAAAGACTTCAAGTGGGATGTACTCCACATTGACGCCATTCCTCAATCTCCGCTTGATGGCATCAAGGAATGGCTGAACTCCATGGATATAAAGTATTATGAAAGCAGAATAAACTTGAACTAGCAGCCAATTTTTAAGACTATTACTGATGATCTAGACAAATTTATTGAAGATAGTGGTTGGGAATTTTTGAATATGGAAGCTAGTGATTCTAATTCAGAAAATTTAGAAGAGCTAGATCAAGGATATGAACCCTCTGATGTAGAAGAGGAATCAAAATCAGATGAGGAAGGTTTAGAAGATGAATATCTTGTGGAGTTAGATGAGGACGAAGAAGAAGATTATGAAGGGGAGGAAGGTAAAATATGGGATGAATAGAAGCCAAAGCCATAAATGCAAATAAGGAAAAAGGAGACGAGTCTGACAATGAAGAGGAAAGGTAGCGATGAAAGGTAAAAGTTACAAGGAAGTCTCAGGCACCTGATATTAGAGATTCAAGAGGAATGTCTGCCAAGAGGCATAAAGTCAAATGAATTGAGTTCATCTACATCCTTCTACTATTTGATCATGCACATAAATGGTTTATTTGTTTATGCAAATGATGCATATATGTTAACTTGATCAGTGTTGTTACTTCAGTAGTTTGACTTCTATGACAACCATCCATTAGGCCATTATGTGCAGGAGCACGTTTGTGTTTTTAGTTAACTTTTTTGGATATCTCTACTTGGTGTTAAGGACATTCCATTTATCTTTTGAATGTTAAGAAGTCTAGTATTACATGCTTCTCTATGTTGATCATATTAGGTTGCAGGTTTTTTACTGCTGATTTCTTTATTTATGGAGTTTTTTAAACTTGGAAGACAAGAATTTATTACCTTTTTTTAAATTAGATGGACAAATTAAGTGGCTGGTTAGCTATGCCAAGTGATGTAGACTAGAAGGATGTGTTAGATCTATAGGATGCCTACCAAGATGCATTAAAACATTCTTACATGCTAAAAGAATGGTAGCATCGTGAGGAAGGATGGCAAAGATTCATGTGGATCACTTAGTAGAATAGCAACATGAATTCAAGGAAGCACCCTTGAGATACCATGTTTGAGAGAAAAGAAGATAAATCAAATCAACATGGGACTAAGTTACTCAAATGATAAAACTCATAACTTAAATGAGGACACTTGAGAGATATTAAAAGACAATGGTCATTATTTAAAAGATGTGATGAAAATAAGGCATGAATGTCACCCACTACCCTTTAAGGTAAACAATATTTTTTTCCTCAACATGAAATAATGGTACAATTGAGTGGGATCTAGGGCCAACAGAGAAGCACTTTAGAACTCATCCTACGCATCAATAAACAACTCAACACAAGAAATACAAATTGACATATTAACACAACAATATCCAACTAAGTTATTGAAAGTCAACTATTGATACCTCGTTCTCCATCCAGATTAAAAAATTGGCCCACTTTTTACTTTGTAACTTTTCCTTTTCAAATTGCTTTGAATTTTAGTCATATTTCTCCTCCTGTCAAAACATGGCACATGGACTCGTTAAACTAATTAATATGCAATCATTTACTTTTTCCTAGGGAATTAAAAAAAATATCATTTAACATATTAAATATACTTACAAAATTACATATCAAGGCCTGTAAACCTTTATGGCCACTATGATGTGTGGCACGAAGTTTTTGAAGCCTAGCCTTGGAGGCCTTGTCCTGAAACATATACTAATTCAATTTAACTATGCACAAATAAAATTTAAAAATCGTTTAATAAATTTGATATAATCTTATGAGAAAATTCAAATACCTGCATACTCTCCTCACTAGACTTCCTCCGTGCTTCAGACTTCTCATATGCTTTTACAAGCTCTTTCCATACTTTGACACTTACATTAATTGGCCTTTTTTTTAGCCTTAGCTCGGGAGGGATTTTTTTTATCTTCTTTGTTTTGTTGCACCGAAATCTCTTTCAATTTTGATACATTCGTAGCTTTACCTTCTTCACAGACCAACCTGTGCCAAATTCAATCTCCATGTCATTGATAACTACTTTTTGCAGGTGTATGGGTATCTTTGAGAATGGAAAATGTAGATGTTCTTTGAACCGTTGAAGGCATGATTCCTTCAACCTATTCACAAACCATTTTCCAACATCTGTCATTTGAACCTCCCCTGAAACCACATCGTATTCTATCTTCTTATTGTAGGTACCAATGCAAGAATGAAAACTTGGCATGGTGGAAGAAGTCTGTGTCCCAGGAGTGGGTGGGACAGTGAAAGCCTTTGCTCCATGTTCTACACTCCTAGAGTTTACTGTTACTGATTTTCTCTCGGATCTTTTGCTCGATCCAGGACTGCTCGGGGAATCAATTGATTCCCTTTGACATGATTGATTTGGTTACAATGTTTGAGGGGCTTCACTAGATCAATTTTCTATGTATCTGACAAACATTCTCCAACGCGCACCATCCAAATTGTTCACTCCCTCTGCCCCCAATATGGAAGCCAATCCCTCTTTATCTTTGTCAATCACATGTCCTTATATATATATATATAATAAATTTCTTCTTTTAAATTTAAAAATAAAAAACTAAAAAAAAATAAGGGAAACATTTACAAACCTATAAATTGACAATGAATTACCTCATTGTGGCCAGAGTCTTCTCCCTTTGTTCTCTTCCCTCTATCACTTGACATTTTGAGGCAACCTAGGACAAATTATTTTCATCCAGTCTATGGAGGCAAAAGAAGTACACACTGTCAAGTATGAAAGTTTTCATCCAGTTTTTGGTATGAAAGTTTTACCTTGAATGACTCTCTTTTTGGATTTAAACACCTATGAATCAATTTCTTGCACACCTATATAGAATATAAATATATTTGAAAGGATTTAAATGTATGCAAAATGAAACAAATGTATTGTAAAAAAATCAACGCTTGCACACTTGTATAGAATGGTAATCTTTGGGGGATAAAAAGGGTGTGGAGTGTGGTTTTATTGAGAGTTAACATAGATAGGTCCCATGCTTGAGTCGCATCTGTTGGTAAGAAAGAAAATGAATGTGTGTGCATAATCAATTTGAAACCGCAAGCTCATTGTTCTGTAAAAGAATAAGTAAAAATTAGTAATAGCTAATTTAAGCCTGAAGGTCTCACAAATTTGAGGAAATGATCTATTATTCAACTATCATCTCAAAATCCCTATCTCCTCGTATTGTCTCGACCAACCTTTGTTTCCACGGGACCTGGCTGCAGTGGGGCAGATGTAGTTTAACGACTTGTCTTGAAAGCACTCGACTACTTTTTTATGGAAGGAAGGTCCAAGAAATTGAACCAGAAACTGAAAGCTTGGGGTGGGAATGATAAGCGAACCAGGGCATTGGGGTTTCAAAAATGCATTCACTACTCTCGAATGCAGAGGAAATAATGCAATGTCTACAATTTTACCCTCCTCCTTTGCAACCACATGAGACTTGAATGATTTGTGTGTAAAAAAAACAATATTCACAACCCTTTCTTCACAATCTCTCCATTTAATCCAAACAAAAATATTTGTGGGAATGAAAAAAAAAATTGTAACCTTACCTATGGTGTTGCAAATTAAATCGAATTTCTGATATACTTGCTTGTAGCCCTCCTTCGCGTCGTTTTTCCCTTTTTTCTCCTCTCTTCCTTTACGTGGATATTTTCTCCTGTCATCTCTTCCTTCTTGACGCAGGAAGTTTTAAATTTTTGTTCTTGATTCAATAGTCAGCATAGCAAAGTGCATCTAATTTAGCACCGCCTTCCAGCCAAAAAATGTAATTTGTTTGGGATGCAAAAGGCAGCACAAAGTGCACCTAATTTAGCGCCTAGCAGTGCAAAATGATGTATTTTTCTTGGAAGTTGATAAATAAATTGATCCTAAATTGACTTTATCTTCATATGTACCAAGGGAGCAATCATGGTTCCCTATTTTATCTATTCCTTATCCCATGTCAATTTTGTGGGTGCAAAACTAATAGAGGTTAGATTTGTGAACTCAAAAATGACCCCTATACAACTAGATGAGTCATCTAAAGTGTGAAATATGTCTAAAGTGAGGTTTTGTGTTGGATAGTATATTTGTTGAAATGATATAATTGGTGTACTAAACATTATTTACTATGTTGTGTATTATAGGGGTGAGACAAGGCCATGGCAACAAATTGTGTCATGTCAAATGAGGACACAATAGCTGAAGTGGGACATCAGGTACTCAAATTTTGACTTAACTTAGGAAAAAATGATCTGATGGAATTTTGTGATACGTCCATCTTTTCTTACAGTATTATTGAAATTTATAATGTATTATCCAATCTTGACATAAATTAATGCATGTTGTTGATTATTTTAGATGGAGATTGGAGCAAATGCAGAGCCTGGGCATTCAACTAGAAAAAGAGGATGTGGACGTGGACCTAAAACTGTCAAATCACATAGAAAACAGTGGGTGTTCGAGGATATGACAGATCATGTAGAAACAACAAATGATTGCACTAAACAAGAGGTTGGTCAGGACTATAGTACATGGGATGAATACTTTGAGAAAATATATGACTAAAGTGAGGTTTTGTGTTGGATAGCATATTCGTTGAAATGATATAATTGGTGTAGTAAACATTATTTACTGTGTTGTGTATTATGGGGGCAAGACGAGGCCATGGCAACAGATCGTGTCATATCAAATGAGGACAGAACGGATGAAGCGAGACATCAGGTACTCAAATTTTGACTTAACTTAGGAAAAAATGATTTGATGGCATTTTGTGATACGTCCATCTTTTTTCATAGTATTATTGAAATTTATAATGTATTATCCAATCTTGACATAAATTAATGCATGCTGTTGATTATTTTAGATGGAGATTGGAGCAAATGCAGAGCCTGAGTGTTCAACTACCAAAAGAAGAAGATATGTATGTGGACGTGGACCTAAAACTGTTAAATCACATAGACAAAAGTGGGTGGAAGAGGATATGACAATGGATCTTCTAGACACAATAAATGATTGCATTGAACAAGAGGTTGGTCAGAACTATAGTATATGGGATGAATACTTTGAGAAAATTGTTTTTTGTAGATGTTTTGTATGTCATGGAAAGAAAAAATTCAAACGAGCAATTGTACAAAGACATTACATATATGATGAGCTTCCAGTTGGTAGTATGCCTCCTATAATTGATTCAAATCCAATAGGAATTATGGTAAGGAATTTTCCAATTTGATATAAATAACATGTATACTTCATTTAAACAATATTTTATATTATTTAAATAACTAATTTTTTTCTCAATGGATACTTGCAGGATAAAGTTCTTGGTTTAAAGTTTCCTAGATCACCATCTTCCAGCCTAGAGGGAAATGATCATTTATTAGATGATACATCTAACAAAAATATGTGCCAATATCCTAGCTCGGAAGATGAGGAATTGATGAAAACAAGTCACAGAACCAATTTAAAGATGCATAATTTGCTTAAAGATGAGGGGAAGGTGGACTACATACCCTATGAGAATGGATGTGATGGAGATGATGACTTTCCCCTGAGTTTGAGATCAATTTACAAAGAGACATTTGATCATCGACTATATTGTGCTTGGCCTAGTGATCAACAACTACCTAGAGTGTACGAGGTGTTTCAATTTTGGGGATACAACTACATGATACGACCCTCCAATATTCATGGAGTGAATCTAGGCCTCTTTATTGTCCAAAATGTACATGTGGGATCTAAACATAGAAACAATTCAAAACAAACCACTAGGAGATTAATGTCATATTATGGTCCATCATATTACAGTGGTGAATGGAGAAGGCTAGAAGAATATAAGCCTAGCATATCAGCATATGGTCTAAATTCGAATATGTATACACATCATCTCCAATTGGAAAGTGGAAAATAAATTAATAGAGGTCATCTTATGTATATAGATGGATGTGCATACACACACAAAAATATTGCAAGATTTATAAATAGTAGTAAGGGAAGGGACCCTAATGTAAGATCAAATTGTCAATTTGTTGAGATTATAAATGATAAAGATGGAGATATGGAAAGAGAGGTTGATAGATTGATAATGGTTGAGGCTATTAAGGACCTTACCATTGGGGATGAGTTATTGATTGATTACCCCTTCTTAAAATGCACTCCTACGTGAAAGAAAAGGGAAGAACAAGGTCTCCCTAAGGATGTTCTTAAGGGCATAAAACCAAAGAATAATAAATGAGTGTGGACTAATGTTTTATAAACTATGTTGTAAAAATTGTGTTTTATTTAAATTATTGTATAAAAAGGTAGTCTATAAAATAATGTTCCATTATTCAATTGATGTATATATGTTCATACAATTTATATTTTTATTTTTTAAGCCATATTTGATTATATTTCTTTGAAATTGATTCATTTATGATTTTTCCAATTGTTGGAAAACATTAAATAATGCTTGCATTCTTTTATAGGTAGAATATGTTGATGAAACACATACTAATACCCATGATCCAACTGGGTTATTAAGATTTGGACAGGATGATCCAAACCATCCTTTAAACAATACCAGGGCGAAAAGAGAAAGTTTGAAGAGATTTCTACCACCTAAAATTTTTGAAGAGTTGATGATATATGCATACACTGAAGAGATGCCATCTAGCCTTAATGATGATGATCATGATAGGGAAAATGCAGTGCATGAAGAACGATTGAATGAAATGCTTATAGGTTTCTTTAGGGATGGAAATAATGATGCCAATAATGATCATATGGCTGACATCAACGATGATAGCAAGGGTAATTACCACCAATGTAATGTTGATGATAACAACCCGAAAGACTCCATCAAGCAAGTAGCGAAGACACCCATGATCAAATCGGGTGCAAGTAGAACCTCACAACAGGAATGCACATTAATATTATTAGAAATCAAGTCACTATTTGGTTGGTTAGACAAAGGATTCACTACCCTACTGAAGTGAGTTGAAATCTATTTCTTACTTTGCATTGTCAATTGGTGTACACAATTCATAAACATTCATCAACTTCATTTATATTTCTTTAAGGGGATTTTAAAACCATATATTATATATAAATAGTCCTAGTATAGATTGACATTTCAAACATGTTCATCATAAGTCAAACATTCAATTGATTTAATCTCTAGAAATCTTACATGGAACTAAAAACTAAAATATTCCTTGAAGAGAATTTATTGCCATCAACTTGCAGAGAGGCACATTTGTTGTTGGTTGAGTTGGGGATTGAATATAAGCAAATTCATTCATGTAAAAATGATTTCATTTTATACAAAGATGAATATCAGAACAAGGTAGAATGCCATGTATGCAAAGAGAAGAGATATCCTATAGATGTACAAAGTTCTATAGTTCCAAAGAAGGTTTTACGTCACATATCAATTATACCTAGAATTCAACGAATGTTTTGTTGCAAGTCACTTGCACAATTGATGGACTGGCATGCAAAGAATAGGAGTAAAGATGGATTCATGCGAATTCCAGCCGACTCCAAAGCAATGAAACACATAGAGGAAAAATGGCCAAGAAAATTCAAAGATGAACCCCATAGTATCAAGTTTGGTCTTGCAATTGATGGAGTGTGCCCATTCTCTTTCCTGAGCTCAAATTATAGTGTTTGGCCAAAAGAATTGATAGTATACAATATTCCCCATGGATGAGTGTTAGAAAGGAGCACCTTATGCTGACTCTCATTGTTCCAAGAAAACATCAAGTTAAAAACATGGATGTTTATCTTACGCCTTTTATTGATGAGATGCAACTACTATAGAAAGGCATAAGAATGTATGGAATATCATGTCCTCCATAAAATAGGTCCTTCATGTTGTATGGTGTGCTATGTTGGACTATTCATGATTTCCCAAGACTTGGTGTTTGTTCTGGTAAGATAAAATATTTATGTATTTATACTCATAATTTATTTTCATCCCAACTTTCATACCTAGTTTTATACTATTTTTTTGATGTTATTAACATTACGTGTTGAATTGCAAGGCTTCAAACAAAGGGGATATTTGCATGTCCAAGATGTGCAGAACAACTTCAAGGGCGGTATTCTAAATATCTACATAAATTTATTTACGCAAACAACATAGTTTTTCTACCACTAGATCATAGGTTTAGAAATTGCTAGAAGAATCACTTTGATGGAAAAGTTGAAAATAGAGGCCCTCCCATGATTATGGGTCCAAGTGATTGGATTAAGAAGTATGAAGATGTTGAATTGAAAGCTTGGGAGGAATTTTTTGATTGGGGTGATTCAATTGAAGAACCAGAACAAGTTGTAGTTCATATGCCAGAAGGAATGACAAGGAAATCCATATTTTATGAGCTCCCTTACTAGAAGGATCTATTAATACCTCACCTATTAGATCCTATGCACATCTTCAAAAATGTCCTAGATTCTATATTTTGACATATATCAGGCAAAGAGGACACCTTGTCTTCGAGGAGAGATATTGATCTTTCGCGTACCAAATTTGATAGAAAACATTTGGGGCCAAGCAGGGAAAATGAAACATATGTAGAAGCTCCATGGATTTTGAAGAAAAAGCTAGACCAATTAAAAAATTCCATCCTTTCAATAAGGACACCTACTAGCTATGGGTCATCATTGGCTAAAGATTGTATAGTTGATGGACATATCACAAGATTTAAAACACATGATTTTCATAATTTAATGAAGGTATTATATATCATCATTTAACATTTACTGGTAACATTGATTAACTACTAAATATATTTTGATATTTTGTTGTGTGATAAAAAATTACTAATGGCCTTTTCATAAATGTGTTTGATAGCATATCATGCCATTGGCAATTAGGGGGGATTCATGTCTTACAGTTGACTTAAGGAATGTCATAAGTCGATTGTCAGCATTTACAAGGTATGTGGTTATATGAAATGTTCATGTGTGAGAGACATAGAGATATTATATTGCATTTTAATTTATGACTAAAGGTTCATACTAATTTACTATTCTTATATTAGGTGGGTGACCTCCAAGGAGATCCACGAATCTGAAGTGTCAAAGTGGAAGAAGGAAATTGCAGATATTGTATGTGTATTTGAGAAGGAGCTCCCTACAAGTTTCATGGACCTACAAGTCCATTTACTTATACACCTAGTCAATGGCATTGAATTGGCAAGTGTCACATCAACAAGGTGGATGTTTTTCTTTGAGAGGTATATGAAAAATCTTCAAAGATATGTCCGACAAAAGGCACATCCAGAGGGTTGCATGGCTGAAGGGTATGTATTGAATGAAGCATTTTTCTTCCTGTGTGAATTCCTTGGTAAGTATTTTTAAGATGGGCCATGCGTCTGGGATGAAGAACGAGCATCAGATATTATTGATGGAGAAAAACTAAAATCTAATGGTGTTGAAGTAGAAATTAGTAAGTAAATTCACGATTAGTGTGGTTGTTTTTCTTACAATCATTAATTTACTATGTAATTTATTTTTCAAATTAACAGCATGACATTTGGAGTTTGAAATAAACATGTTGACATGTAATAGGTGTAGACAAAAGTTCTATACTCGACAAGTTCATTTTGTACCACATGGACTTTATAAAAGCAAGGAGACAGTTTAAGAGATTGAACCCAAAGAATACTCCACTTCCCACTGATCTGCTTGGGGAATGGGGCAAAGATTTCACACTAGAATGGGTTACTGAAAAAATTTAAAATCAAATAGAAGATGCAAGTACAGATTCAAATATAATAGAACATGAAATCAACATGTCTAGAGGATGTGAAAGAAAGGTAAGGTTGGAATTTTATAAAATGTTGTTTCCTTATAGTTTTGATACTATTAACTATTTTAATATTCATCATTATATTTGTTTTCACTAAAATAAATGGTCTTTCACAGGCCAGGAAATATCCAGCAATGTGGGCATATGGTCGACATTATCGTGTAGAAAGTGTAGATGTAAAGAGGCGATCCTTTGATTGTGGCATCATGGTTAACTTCAAGCAATCCAGTCGATCAAGCTCAAAATATAAGAATATAATTGAAGGGAATCTACAATATGTTGGGAAAATACAAAAAATTATTGAGTTGGATTACCGCTCTTTTAAATGTTGTATTTTTAAGTGTAGATGGTATGAAGCATTTGAGAGGACACGAAGACATGATACCCATAGTGGATTGTTTTCTATAGATTTCTCGTGCTTTCTATCGGAGGATAAGGAGCCTTATGTTCTACCAATTCATTGTGAGCAGGTATTTCTTTAACTCAAACAAGAAGTGGTAGTGATAATTAATCTATTAATTCACATTTTTTTGTGAATATATACATGTGTTTATTAATCAATAAAATTGTTATAACATATTTCTAATATATGTATTTCATTCATGTGCAGGTATTTTGCTATGAAGATATTTTGGACCTGAAATGGATGTTTTTCATACATTATGATCCAAGATTACGGCATGTATTTGACGAAACATTAGTGGATACTGAGCAAAACAATGATGATGAACAAAATGAGAGAGAGGGATTAGAGAACATTGAAGAAATTGGCATCCATGATGATGTCGAAGATGGTTATGTTCAGGCACAAAAAGACAACAATCCAGAGTTAGATGATGTTATGGAAGACAATAATATGGATGGTATAGAAAATGATGATCCAAATACACCTGCTAACAATATAGATGGTGTACAGTAAAATTTCAATGATGATGAAGATGATGTAGGTCAAGATGATGATGATGATAATATTAAATACTTGAAAGAACATATGAACATTGATAATGATACATTGGATGACATTGTAGCAGACAATAATGTTAATGACCAAGACTTCTAAATTTTCATAATTATTTGCAATCCATGTTTAAAAAAGGATGATTCTTATGGCCCAAACTTTGAAATGCTTTAGCAATATTTTTTGTGTCAATACAAATTACCTATTGCAATATCCTTAAATTGTTCAATCTTTGGTATGAATTGTTGGCAAAAAAAATTACGATTACTTGGATGCTTCTTCCATTCATTTTGTATCAACATATGTTCATGAAGACACAAAATTTAATAAAATATTAATGCACGTAACTCACAATTATTTAAATAAGTTTTATTATTTTTAAATAGTTTCCATTTTTATGTTGAACTTAATTTTGAACATGTAACTAAAAACATCCATAGTAAATGCTTTACTGTATCAGCATATTCATTCACATAAGCACAATATTGAGGCTCAATAACTGATATTCATTCAAATATAAGAAGAAATAAGTATGGAACACATAAGAAAAAATACATAATGATAACACAATCATGGAGAATCTCTGATAATAAGATGTTATATTTCATTCATAAGCTCAAAATAATCACACAGTAACAACAAATGTGCCCTAATAAATCTTATGAATTTAAATAACTTGAAGAAACCACTTTGGAGACAACACAGTAACAGATAAGCATGAAATTTAACACAAAAATTGAACACCAAAATAGATTACGAATTATGAGCAATCTTCTCCAGTATGTTGTTTCAAATATATATACATTTATAGTAGAAGTCTTTGATATGATATGGATGGGTGGAATGTGTAATCTATCTTCTTACTAATGCCTGCTATAACGGAAATGAAAATGGAATATGATATGATGATCCTCTCAAAATTGGCCTTGGTTTCCTATTCATTCAAATATAAGAAGAAATAAGTATGGCAAACATAAAAAAAATACAGAATGATAACACAGTCATGGAGAATCTCTAATAATAAGATGTACTATTTCATTCATAAGCTCAAAATAATCACACGGTAACAACAAATGTACCCTAATAAATCTTATGAATTTAAATAACTTGAAACCACTTTGGAGACAACACGGTAACAAATAAGCATGAAATTTAACACAACAATTGAACACCAAAATAGATTACCAATTATGAGCAATCTTCTCCATTATGTTGTTTCAAATATATATACATTTATAGCAGAAGTCTTTGATATGATATGGATGGGTGGAATGTGCAATCTATCTTCTTACTAATGCCTACTATAACGGAAATGAAAATGGAATATGATATGATGAATCTCTCAAAATTGGCCTTGGTTTCCTATTTATATATAGGAAGCAACAAGCTTCGGGCCTTTTAAAAAAAGAGACGACCCTTCAAAACTACTTCTTTTACTAACAACTAATTAATTTGCATAATTGAAGAAATAACAAGGCTTAAGACACTTTAGACGTATGTTTCCTTCAATTGAGCACAGTCTTAGGAAAATTCACTTGCTTTTGAGGGCGCAGTATTTAGTCGTATCAGTATTAATGCCAATTCTTCACCAGATAGTTTCCCAACAAGTTCAAATCCTTGAAATTAATTTTGAAGCATGTGTGAGGGAATTTATTGCTACAAATTTTAATGATGCCATGATTACCGTACTACCGTCGTCTCTTATTATACCCATTGCAGTATGGTAGTGTTTTTTCCTTCTATTCTGATGTTTCCCGCAATACCACCTTGCTCAAGACTTCTTATTGTAGGGTTGCAGTGTACACCACTCTACCGCATATGTTGCTTACCCTCCAAATAGTATAGCGGTGTATGCTTTATCTTCTTGTTGTTTACCACTTTACCGCACTCCCTTGAATTGCCTTATGCAGTATTGTGGTGTCCACTTATCTTCCATGCTTACCACTCTATCGCCTTGCTCAAGACTTCTTGCTACGGGGTTGCGGTGTATACCGCTCTACTGCATATGTTTCTCACCCTCCTGGCAGTATAGTAGTGTATGCTCTATCTTCTTGTTGTTTACCACCTTACCGCACTCCTTTGAATCACCTTATGTGAGATGGCTTAAATGTAATTCAATTGAAAAATATTATGGCCCAACTATAGGGAGAATTTAAACGATTAACCATACGTGATGACCAACTAACTTAGAACTCAGGGCCAGTACAAAGAACAATTTTAATGGCTTAACTCATGACTTAAACGACCGATAACAAGATGTAGTAGGTCAACACAAAATTATTGTAGGGAATTCACTTCATTGTAATTGTTATGAAAATTTTATCTCCTAAGGCTCTCACATTATGAAAATTTTATCTCCTAAGGATCTAGCGATGTCATCCTACATACTCGGCTTCGTATGCTAGGCCATCATTAAAATTTGAGGTCAAACTGCCCTTCATTAATGCTCATACTTATAAAAAACCCCTTATTTTATTTTATTCTATTCATTTGTAATTTGTAAAAAATAATTTCAAATAATCTTAGATATATTATTTTCAAATAAAATTATAATGTAAAATAAATAATGTACATTATAATTCCCAATTATAGGAAAAAAATTTCTCAAAATTAAACAGTTTAAAAATAAAATTAAAAACTCAACTAATATATTGAGAATGGGAATCATGATGTACATTCTTTTTGCATATACATATTGTTTTTGTTTGGTATTTTTTTTTTTTTAATTGAAACAATGCAAATAATACAAAAAGGAGGCAAAAAAGGTTGCTAAAAGAGAGAAAAAGATTACAACCAGGCTAACAGCTAGCAACACAGTCACTTATAGCCACCAAAAATAGCAGGAGATTGTATTAATCAAAATTCAAAAAATTACAGATCGTCTGCCAATGCAGGAATATTCATGAAACCCTAATTTTGAGCCTCACCAGAGGCCAAGACAACCACCAAAACATCACCAAAAAACTAAACAAACCCAACACCAAGACAACCTGAATTTTGAGCCACCACCACCAGGAGCCACCGAACCACCACCAGGAGCCACCAATGATTGCAGAAGCCAAAAAAAACTAGCACCATCCCACCCCGAGCCCGAGGTCATAGGAAGCCATTGAGATGGGTGAAGTCATTAAATTCCAACACCCACTCCACACCCTCAGTCTCCGCCAGCTCAAGATATTTTTTCAAATACTCCACCCCAACCGTAGCCACCATCCAATGCCTGACTAGTGTGATTCCTTTTGGCTCCAATAAAAGGAGAAAAAATTGGACCACCACACCAGGATTTTTGAGCATTTCCAAGTCTTTTAGAAGCGACACCCCAGAGCTGAGAATAGAGGTCAAAATAACCTCATCCATGCCACCTAGGAGATTAGGATTGAATAGCTTCCTCATCATTGCTCAAACTAGGTTTTTGGGGGTGCTTTGATCAAGCAAAAATGCCAGAAAATGAGAGACTATGTGGGAATTAACTCGAACCATTTCACTGTAGGCCACATGCTCTCAGCCCAAAACCAATTTCACCGTGACCACCTTCAAGGGATCAAACCCCAAAAAAATATGTTTGAGCCTCTAGTTTGTGAGTTTTTTGAAACCCCCTAACTCACACAGCAATCCAGGAAAATCAAAGTGTCGTGCCTAAAGGCAGATAGCTCCTCGGTTGATTTAAACACTTCATACTTCGTGTCCTCCATTATTCTTTCTCACCCAAGCGAAGCCTCTGGAACGAAAAAACTCTAGCAAATGCAAAATGCAAAGATCACCACCTTCGTTGGATTAAAATGAATGACACCCTTTCATGGCATTTATTTTAATGCCATCCTTTCATGGCATTCATTTTAATGTGTATGTGCCACCCTTTGAGCTACCAAAAAGTCTTGTTGAGACCACCTGCCAGGAATGTCGTACCCCGTGGTATAAATGAGGGTGACGTTTGATCGTGTTTTTGTTTATTATTTAATTAATTATAAGGATTTGTATTATTTTTATTTTTTTTTCCATTTTAAACTTTAGAATTAGTAAGTATAATTTTTATTTATATTAGGTATTTAAACAATATTAAAAAACTCAACTAATATTATCTAAAAAATATATAATTACTAAATGTTCAGTTTACCTGTTCAAAATTTTAAAATGGAAAAGAAAATAAAAAGAAGCAAATCCTTATAATTAAATACCAAAAAAATAGTACAATCCTTATAATTAAATACTTAAAAAAAGAAATATGTATATGTATAGAGTATTTTGTTAACTAAGTGGTTTGTAAATTTATACCAAGCAAGGAGTAAAATGATAGAATAGTCAATTTAGTAGAATAAAAAGTAATTTTGTCTAGCGCTTGGTAATTTAGGGCTCGCAAAACAAAGAATATTTACATGCCTGTAAAAAAGTAGAATAAAAAATACTTTAACCACACATAGAAATAAATTATATGCAATCCATATAAGATATTATGCAGTGCGGGGTAGACTTTTGCAGGTAAAGTATTATTATAATGTGATAAAATCAAGAAAAGGGTATCAATGGACCAAACAGTTTCAAGGGTCAGTAGTTTGATATCAACCATCGATTGGTAGTTTCATGTTTGTCTTCTTCAAATAGGATACACCTTCAACATAAAATATCTAGCGCCATCTCAATAAATAGTACCAACTTTTTCAAAAATTTGGAGAAAAATACATTAAACCCTTAATTAACTCTTAACCCTCTACACTCTACCCTCTACCCTCTACCCTCAACCCTAGTTAAACCCTAATCCCTCATAACCCCTATACC
>VDFB02321128.1:374129-466693 GCA_007258455.2 Sequoia sempervirens
GTATACAATATTCCCCATGGATGAGTGTTAGAAAGGAGCACCTTATGCTGACTCTCATTGTTCCAAGAAAACATCAAGTTAAAAACATGGATGTTTATCTTACGCCTTTTATTGATGAGATGCAACTACTATAGAAAGGCATAAGAATGTATGGAATATCATGTCCTCCATAAAATAGGTCCTTCATGTTGTATGGTG
This sequence comes from Sequoia sempervirens, assembly GCA_007258455.2. Classification (NCBI taxonomy): domain Eukaryota; kingdom Viridiplantae; phylum Streptophyta; class Pinopsida; order Cupressales; family Cupressaceae; genus Sequoia; species Sequoia sempervirens. The sequence goes on from VDFB02321128.1 coordinate 374,328, forward strand.
TGCTATGTTGGACTATTCATGATTTCCCAAGACTTGGTGTTTGTTCTGGTAAGATAAAATATTTATGTATTTATACTCATAATTTATTTTCATCCCAACTTTCATACCTAGTTTTATACTATTTTTTTGATGTTATTAACATTACGTGTTGAATTGCAAGGCTTCAAACAAAGGGGATATTTGCATGTCCAAGATGTGCAGAACAACTTCAAGGGCGGTATTCTAAATATCTACATAAATTTATTTACGCAAACAACATAGTTTTTCTACCACTAGATCATAGGTTTAGAAATTGCTAGAAGAATCACTTTGATGGAAAAGTTGAAAATAGAGGCCCTCCCATGATTATGGGTCCAAGTGATTGGATTAAGAAGTATGAAGATGTTGAATTGAAAGCTTGGGAGGAATTTTTTGATTGGGGTGATTCAATTGAAGAACCAGAACAAGTTGTAGTTCATATGCCAGAAGGAATGACAAGGAAATCCATATTTTATGAGCTCCCTTACTAGAAGGATCTATTAATACCTCACCTATTAGATCCTATGCACATCTTCAAAAATGTCCTAGATTCTATATTTTGACATATATCAGGCAAAGAGGACACCTTGTCTTCGAGGAGAGATATTGATCTTTCGCGTACCAAATTTGATAGAAAACATTTGGGGCCAAGCAGGGAAAATGAAACATATGTAGAAGCTCCATGGATTTTGAAGAAAAAGCTAGACCAATTAAAAAATTCCATCCTTTCAATAAGGACACCTACTAGCTATGGGTCATCATTGGCTAAAGATTGTATAGTTGATGGACATATCACAAGATTTAAAACACATGATTTTCATAATTTAATGAAGGTATTATATATCATCATTTAACATTTACTGGTAACATTGATTAACTACTAAATATATTTTGATATTTTGTTGTGTGAGAAAAAATTACTAATGACCTTTTCATAAATGTGTTTGATAGCATATCATGCCATTGGAAATTAGGGGGGATTCCTGTCTTACAATTGACTTAAGGAATGCCATAAGTCGATTGTCAGCATTTACAAGGTATGTGGTTATATAAAATGTTCATGTGTGAGAGACATAGAGATATTATATTGCATTTTAATCTATGACTAAAGGTTCATACTAATTTACTATTCTTATATTAGGTGGGTGACCTCCAAGGAGATCCACAAATTTGAAGTATCAAAGTGGAAGAAGGAAATTGCAGATATTGTATGTGTATTTGAGAAGGAGCCCCCTACAAGTTTCATGGACCTACAAGTCCATTTACTTATACACCTAGTCAATGGCATTGAATTGGCGAGTGTCGCATCAACAAGGTGGATGTTTTTCTTTGAGAGGTATATGAAAAATCTTAAAAGATATGTCCGACAAAAAGCACATCCAGAGGGTTGCATGGCTGAAGGGTATGTATTGAATGAAGCATTTTTATTCCTGTGTGAATTCCTTAGTAAGGATTTTTAAGATGGGCCATGCGTCTGGGATGAAGAATGACCATTAGATATTATTGATGGAGAAAAACCAAAATCTAATGGTGTTGAAGTAGAAATTAGTAAGTAAATTCACGATCAATGTGGTTGTTTTTCTTACAATCATTAATTTACTCTGTAATTTATTTTTCAAATTAACAGCATGACATTTGGAGTTTGAAATAAACATGTTGACATGTAATAGGTGTAGACGAAAGTTCTATACTGGACAAGTTCATTTTGTACCACATGGACTTTATAAAAGCAAGGAGACAGTTTAAGAGATTGAACCCAAAGAATACTCCACTTCCCACTGATCTGCTTGGGGAATGGGGCAAAGATTTCACACTAGAATGGGTTACTGAAAAAATTTAAAATCAAATAGAAGATGTAGGTACATATTCAAATATAATAGAAGATGAAATCAACATGTCTAGAGGATGTGAAAGAAAGGTACGGTTGGAATTTTATAAAATGTTGTTTCCTTACAATTTTGATACTATTAACTATTTTAATATTCATCATTATATTTGTTTTCACTAAAATAAATGGTCTTTCACAGGCAAGGAAATATCCAACAATGTGGGCATATGGTCGACATTATCGTGTAGAAAGTGTAGATGTAAAGAGGCGATCCTTCGATTGTGGCATCATGGTTAACTTCAAGCAATCCAGTCGATCAAGCTCAAAATATAAGAATATAATTGAAGGGAATCTACAATATGTTGGGAAAATACAAGAAATTATTGAGTTGGATTACCACTCTTTTAAATGTTGTATTTTTAAGTGTAGATGGTATGAAGTATTTGAGAGGACACAAAGACATGATACCCATAGTGGATTGTTTTCTATAGATTTCTCATGCTTTCTATCGGAGGATAAGGAGGCTTATGTTCTACCAATTCATTGTGAGCAAGTATTTCTTTAACTCAAACAAGAAGTGGTAGTGATCATTAATCTATTAATTCACAGTTTATTGTGAATATATACATGTGTTTATTAATCAATAAAATTGTTATAACATACTTCTAATATATGTATTTCATTCATGTGTAGGTATTTTTCTATGAAGATATTTTGGACCCAAAATGGATGTTTTTCATACATTATGATCCAAGATTAAGGCATGTATTTGACGAAACATTAGTGGATACTGAGCAAAACAATGATGACGAACAAAATGAGAGAGAGGGATTAGAGAACATTGAAGAAATTGGCATCCATGATGATGTCGAAGATGGTTATGTTCAAGCACAAAAAGACAACAATCCAGAGTTAGATGATGTTATGGAAGACAATAATGTGGATGGTATAGAAAATGATGATCCAAATACACCTACTAACAATATAGATGGTGTACAGTCAAATTTCAATGATGATGAAGATGATGCAAGTCAAGATGATGATGATGATAATATTAAATACTTGAAAGAACATATGAACATTGACAATGATACATTGGATGAAATTGTAGCAGACAATAATGTTAATGACCAAGACTTCTAAATTTTCAGAATTATTTGCAATCCATGTTTAAAAAAGGATGATTCTTATGGCCCAAACTTTGAAATGCTTTAGCAATATTTTTTGTGTCAATACAAATTACCTATTGCAATATCCTTAAATTGTTCAATCTTTGGTATGAATTGTTGGCAGAAAAAATTACAATTACTTGGATGCTTCTTCCATTCATTTTGTATCAACATATGTTCATGAAGACACAAAATTTAATAAAATATTAATGCACATAACTCACAATTATTTAAATAAGTTTTATTATTTTTAAATAGTTTCCATTTTTATGTTGAACATAATTTTGAACATGTAACTGAAAACATCCATAGTAAATGCTTTACTATATCATCATATTCATTCACATAAGCACAATATTGAGGCTCAATAACTGATATTCTTTCAAATATAAGAAGAAATAAGTATGGAACACATAAGAAAAAATACATAATGATAACACAATCATGGAGAATCTTTGATAATAAGATGTTATATTTCATTCATAAGCTCAAAATAATCACACAGTAACAACAAATGTGCCCTAATAAATCTTATGAATTTAAATAACTTGAAGAAACCACTTTGGAGACAACACAGTAACAGATAAGCATGAAATTTACCACAAAAATTGAACACCAAAATAGATTACCAATTATGAGCAATCTTCTCCAGTATGTTGTTTCAAATATATATACATTTATAGTAGAAGTCTTTGATATGATATGGATGGGTGGAATGTGAAATCTATCTTCTTACTAATGCCTACTATAACGGAAATGAAAATGGAATATGATATGATGATCCTCTCAAAATTGGCCTTGGTTTCCTATTCATTCAAATATAAGAAGAAATAAGTATGGCAAACATAAAAAAAAATAAAAAATAGAATGATAACACAGTCATGGAGAATCTCTAATAATAAGATGTTCTATTTCATTAATAAGCTCAAAATAATCACACAGTAACAACAAATGTACCCTAATAAATCTTATGAATTTAAATAACTTGAAGAAACCACTTTGGAGACAACACGGTAACAAATAAGCATGAAATTTAACACAACAATTGAACACCAAAATAGATTACCAATTATGAGCAATCTCCTCCATTATGTTGTTTCAAATATATATACATTTATAGCATAAGTCTTTGATATGATATGGATGGGTGGAATGTGCAATCTATCTTCTTACTAATACCTACTATAACGGAAATGAAAATGGAATATGATATGATGAATCTCTCAAAATTGGCCTTGGTTTCCTATTTATATATAGGAAGCAACAAGCTTCGGGCCTTTTAAAAAAAGAGACGACCCTTCAAAACTACTTCTTTTACTAACAACTAATTAATTTGCATAATTGAAGAAATAACAAGGCTTAAGACACTTTAGACGTATGTTTCCTTCAATTGAGCACAGTCTTAGGAAAATTCACTTGCTTTTGAGGGCGCAGTATTTAGTCGTATCAGTATTAATGCCAATTCTTCACCAGATAGTTTCCCAACAAGTTCAAATCCTTGAAATTAATTTTGAAGCATGTGTGAGGGAATTTATTGCTACAAATTTTAATGATGCCATGATTACCGTACTACCGTCGTCTCTTATTATACCCATTGCAGTATGGTAGTGTTTTTTCCTTCTATTCTGATGTTTCCCGCAATACCACCTTGCTCAAGACTTCTTATTGTAGGGTTGCAGTGTACACCACTCTACCGCATATGTTGCTTACCCTCCAAATAGTATAGCGGTGTATGCTTTATCTTCTTGTTGTTTACCACTTTACCGCACTCCCTTGAATTGCCTTATGCAGTATTGTGGTGTCCACTTATCTTCCATGCTTACCACTCTATCGCCTTGCTCAAGACTTCTTGCTACGGGGTTGCGGTGTATACCGCTCTACTGCATATGTTTCTCACCCTCCTGGCAGTATAGTAGTGTATGCTCTATCTTCTTGTTGTTTACCACCTTACCGCACTCCTTTGAATCACCTTATGTGAGATGGCTTAAATGTAATTCAATTGAAAAATATTATGGCCCAACTATAGGGAGAATTTAAACGATTAACCATACGTGATGACCAACTAACTTAGAACTCAGGGCCAGTACAAAGAACAATTTTAATGGCTTAACTCATGACTTAAACGACCGATAACAAGATGTAGTAGGTCAACACAAAATTATTGTAGGGAATTCACTTCATTGTAATTGTTATGAAAATTTTATCTCCTAAGGCTCTCACATTATGAAAATTTTATCTCCTAAGGATCTAGCGATGTCATCCTACATACTCGGCTTCGTATGCTAGGCCATCATTAAATTTGAGGTCAAACTCCGCCGTCATTAATGCTCATACTTATAAAAAATCCCTTATTTTATTTTATTTTATTCATTTGTAATTTGTAAAAAATAATTTCAAATAATCTCATATATATTATTTTCAAATAAAATTATAATGTAAAATAAATAATGTACATTATAATTCCCAATAACAGGAAAAATAATTCTCATAATTAAATAGTTTAAAAATAAAATTTAAAAATCAACTAATATATTGAGAATGGGAATTATAATGTACATTTTTTGCATATACATATTATTTTTGTTTGGTATTTTTTTTTTTTTAATTGAAACAAATGCAAATAATACAAAAAGGAGGCAAAAAAGGCTGCTAAAAAGAGAGTAGTAAGATTACAACCGGTAGCTAACAGCCTAGCAACATACTACTTATAGCCACTCAAAAATATAGAGATTGTATTAATCAAAATTCAAAAATTACAAAAAATTACAGATCGTCTGCCAATGTAGGAATATTCATGAAACTCTAATTTTGAGCCTCACTAGAGGCCAAGACAACCACGAAAACATCACCAAAAAACTAAACAAACCCAACACCAAGACAACCTGAATTTTGAGCCACCACCACCAGGAGCCACCGAACCACCACCAGGAGCCACCAATGATTGCAGAAGCCAAAAAAAACTAGCACCATCCCACCACGATCCCAAGGTCACAGGAAGCCATTGAGATGGGCGAAGTCATTGAATTCCAACACACACTCCACACCCTTAGTCTCCACCAACTCAAGATATTTTTTCAAATACTCCACCCGAACTATAGCCACCATCTAATGTCTGACCAACGCCATTCCTTTCGGCTCCAATAGAAGCGAAGAAATTAGACCACCACACCAAGAGTTTTGAGCATTCCCAAGTCTTTCGGATGCTACACCCCAAAGTCTAGAATAAAGGCTAAAATAACCTCATCCATGCCACCCAAGAGATTAGGATTGAATAGCTTCCTCATCATTGCCCAAATCAGGTTTTTGGGGGTCCTTTGATCAAGCAAAGACACTAGAAAACAAGAGACTATGTGGGAATTAACTCAAACCATTTCACTGTAGGCCACATGCTCTCGACCCAAAACCATTTTCACCGCAAACACCTTCAAGGGATCAAACTCCAGAAGAATCTGTTTGAGCCTCTGGCCCATGAGTTTTTTTAAACCTCCCTGACTCACACAATAATCTAGGAAAATTGGAGTGTCATGCCCAAAGGCGGATAACTCCTCAGTCGATTAAAACTGCATACTTTAAATCCTTCTCCATTATTCTTTCTCACCCAAGCGAAGCCTCTGGAACAAAAACTCTAGCAAATGTTGAATGCGGAGATCACCACCTTCGTTGGATTAAAATGAATGCCACCCTTTCATGGAATTTATTTTAATACCATCCTTTCATGGCATTCATTTTAATGTGTATGTGCCACCCTTTGAGCTGCTGAAAAGTCTTGTCGAGACTACCAACCAAGAATGTTGTACCCCCTGGTATAAATGAGGGTGATGTTCGATGTGTTTTTGTTTAGTATTTAATTAATTATAAGGATTTGTATTATTTTTATTTTCTTTTCCATTTTAAACTTTAGAAATATTAAGTATAATTTTTATTTATATTAGGTATTTAAACAATTTTAAAATTAAAAAAAACTCAACTAATATTATCTAAAAAAATTATAATTACTAAATGTTCAGTTTACCTATTCAAAATTTTAAAATGGAAAAGAAAATAAAAAGAAGACAAATCCTTATAATTAAATACCAAAAAAACTAGTACAATCCTTATAATTAAATACTTAAAAAAAGCAATATGTATATGCATAGAGTATTTTGTTAACCAAGTGATTTGTAAATTTATACCAAACAAGGAGTAAAACAATAGAATAGTCAATTTAGTAGAATAAAAAGTAATTTTGTCTAGTGCTTGGTAATTTAGGGCTCACAAAACAAATAATATTTACATGCCTGTAAAAAAGTAGAATAAAAAATACTTTAACCACACATAGAAATAAATTATATGCAATCCGTATAAGATATTATGCAACGCAGGGCAAACTTTTGCAAGTAAAGTATTATTATAATGTGATAAAATCAAGAAGAGGGTATCAATGGACCAAACAATTTCAAAGGTCGACAGTCTGATATCAACCATCGATTGCTAGTTTCATGTTTGTCTTCTTCAAATAGGATACGTCTTTGGCATAAAATATATAGCGCCATCCCAATAAATAACACCATCTTTTTCAAAAAATTGGAGAAAAATACATTAAACCCTTAATTAACCCTCAACCCTCTACCCTCTACCCTCTACCCTAGTTAAACCCTAATCCCTCATAACCCCTATACCCTCTACCCTATACATTGGACCCTCAACCCTAATCCCTCAACCATATACGTGCCCTCAACCCCTATACCCTCTACCAGCCTATACAATATTGGACCCTCAACCCTAATCCGTCAACCATATACCCTCAACCCTCTACCCTCAACCTTAAACCCTAATCCTTGAACCATATTATACCTTCTACCCTCGACCCTAATCCCTCAACCCTAGTTAAACCCTTAAACCCAATTACTAAACTCTCTACCCTAATCCTTCAACCCTCAATCCTTAATCCTCCAACCCTCAATTAACCCTCAACCCTATACCCTTAACCCTAGTTAAACCCTAATCCGACCTCAACCCCTATACCCTCTACCCTATACATTGGACCCTCAACCCTAGTAATCCTCAACCTGCATATACCCTCAACCCTCTACCCTCAACCTTAAACCCTCAAGCCACAAGCCTTAAACCCTCTTATACCCTCTACGTCCCTCTGATCTACCTATACATTAAACCCTCAACCCTAGTTAATCCCTCAACCCTCAACCCTTAAACCCTCAAGTATCCTCAACCCCTATACCCTCTACCCTCTACATTGGAACCTCAACATCCCTAATATTTGACCTTCAACCATATTATACCCTCAAACGTCCTAGCTATACCCTAAACCCTCTACCCTCAACCCTTAAACCCTATATATACTTTGGACCCTAAACCCTAATCCTTGAACCATATACCCTTTAGTACCCTCGACCCTAATCCCTCAACCCTAGTTAAACCCTAATCCGGCCTCAACCACTATACCCTCTACCTTATACATTGGACCCTCGACCCTAGTAATCCCTCAACCTGCATATACCCTCAACCCTCTACCCTCAACCTTAAACCCTCAAGCCTCAACCCTTAAACTCTCTTATACCCTCTACATCCCTCTGATCTACCCTATACATTAAACCCTCAACCCTAGTTAATCCCTCAACCCTCGAGTACCCTCAACCCCTATACCATCTACCCTCTACATTGGAACCTCAACATCCCTAATATTTGACCTCCAACCATATTATACCCTTAAACGTCCTAGCTATACCCTAAACCCTCTACCCTCAACCCTTAACGTCCCTCAACCCTAAACCCTTAAAACCTAAATTGGCCTTAAACCTTCTACCCTCTACCCTCAACCCTAATCCCTCAACCGGCCTATACCCTCAACACAATACCCTAAACCCTAAACTATTAAACCCTCTACATCCCTCTACCCTCAACCGGCCAATACATACCCTCTTATACGTACCCTCAACCCTAATCCCTCAACCCTTAAACCCTTAAACCCAAGTAAATTACTCTCTACCCTAATCCCTCAACCCTTAATCCCTCAACCCTATACCCTCTACCCTCAACCCTGAAATACCCTTAATTAACCCTAAGCCCTCAACCTCTATACCCTATACCCTACACATTAGACCCTCAACCCTAATCCTTGAACCATATACCCTCTACCCTCTACCCTCAACCCTCAACCTTAGTTAAACTATAAACCCTTACACGCACCCTCTACTAGCTCTATCCTCTACTACCCTAGTATACATTAAATTGTCCTCAACCCTCGACCCTTAATACCTCAACCCTTAATCCATCCCTCCCTCTCTACCCTAATCCCTCAACCCTATACCCTCAACCCAATAACCTAAACCATTAAACCCTCTACATCCCTCTACCCTCAACGTCCCAATACCCTCTACCCTAGTCAACCCTAGTAATCCCTCAACCCTTAAACCCAAGTAAACTCTCTACCCTAATCCCTCAACCCTCAACCCTTAATCCCTCAAACCTTAAACCCTCAAGTACCCTCTACCTTCTACCCTCAACTCTCAAGTACCCTTAAACCCTAATCCCTCATTAACCCCTATACCCTCTACCCTATACATTGGACCCTCAACCATAATCCTTGAACCATATGCATCCCTCAACCCTCTACCCTATACATTAAATCACCCTTAACCCTCAATTCTCTACCCTTTGATCTACCCTGTACCTTAAACCCTCAAGCCTCAACCCTTAAACCCTCTACCCTCTACCCTCTGATCTACCGTATACATTAAACCCTTGACCCTCAATTCTCAACCCCCAACCCTTAATCCCTCAACCCTTAAACCCTAAACCCTAGTACACCCCTATACCCTCTATCCTCAACCCTCGACCCTTAATCCATCCCTCCCTCTCTACCCTAATCCCTCAACCCTATACCCTCAACCCAATACCCTAAACCCTAAACCATTAAACCCTCTACATCCCTCTACCCTCAACTTCCCAATACCCTCTACCCTAGTCAACCCTAGTAATCCCTCAGCCCTAATCCCTCAAACCTTAAACCCTTAAACCCAAGTAAACTCCCTACCCTAATCCCTCAACCCTCAACCCTTAATCCTCTCACATTTTTCAATTGCCTCCACCCACCTATCCTCCACATTTCATAGAAATTCATCACATTTTAATTTTATGATCAACACAAATTGTTGAAATTTGTGTGACAAGATCCATTTTGTAGCCCACATTGCCAAATTGGCACACCCATAAATGAGTTTGAGACTCCATAATATTTCCCCATTCCTAAATAAAAATTAGCACTATCGACCTAACAATGCCTCATTGATGGAGCCCCCATCATAGCCTCGTCGATAGTTCATAACCTAGTATCGGTGTAACAATACCCTATCGGGCTAACTCCTAAGGCGTTCTCCCCGATAAACTAATAGAGTCAACAAAAGTAAGCACATCGTTGTAACTCATGAACATTAGTGGAATGAATGTTTACTTTCCCACAATGGTCTAATATAATCATAGATTATCAATAATTAAAATATATCGAGGGAATTAATGTGTATCAGGGTAATATATTCTGGCATCTCGTCGATAGACCGAAGGAAAGTTGATCATCGATGGAGAAAGTGGCTATCGGTGGAATAAGGATCGCAGTCTCACTGATACGGTAATGATGATTGTACTAACTGATGTGACATCTCAAGGCATTGTCAAGATATTTAAAAATAAATGCTTCCCTCTAATGACAAGACTGAAACAGGTGGTGTATTTATGAGCTAGAATTGAAGCACAAGTTGATCGCATAATTGTCACACAATCTAGAAGATTTCGTTGAGGACAAAAGTAGAAAGGAAAAGCTAGGAGTTCTTACGTAGCAAAAACCAATTGAGGTGAGACCCAAGTAAGTACACCAATCCTAGCTGAGAAGTTGTATTTTTTGAAAAGATTAAGAATTCAAACAATGGAGGAAAATGCAACAAAACCCAAAGCTAAGAAACATAAAACTGAGAAGAGACCCCTGAATCAAGACCTGATAGATCAATGCCCCAGGTCAGGGCCAAGACCCAGGAGGAGTGCTCAAATGAATCCTTCAATGGATAGATTATTAGATAAACATAAGGGCTTGGGAGATATTTGGACACCACGACGCAGGTATGAACTCTTCATGTATCATTATAGAAAACAATTTAGGTTTCAACTAGTCTTCAACCCGTGGAGGTTGAACTTGGGAAAACTCGTGGTGCCCAACATGTTTGTAAATGTAGAAATAATTAAAGCTCTGGCTAGCAGATATGACCCCAAGAGGAGAACTATTTGATCACATAATTGGGCTGACATGCTTGCTATTTCTGAGGATTTAATTTCTAATGTGTTTTAGTTGGAGTGTCCTATGAACTTGCCATTCACAGTTAAAGACCTCTTGACAGAGTATCACCATATGTATACCAGCTACAAATGATGGAAACTACCCTTACTATAACACCCCTCCATTTTGGATATTTTGATCGACACTGCTTTCTTTGTTATGTGTTTTTGTTATGTTGTGACTGATTATTTGTTTATAATGTGCTTTCACATTAGCATAGTTGTTATTTGAATTAATATTAATGTATGCTCATTTATTGATTATTGATGTTTTAATTTTGTGAGTCTTGATGTGACTGTATTGGTGAAGAGAACGGTATTGCATCACTCGCTCGCGAGTGCCTTATGATTTTCGTGATTCTCTCTTCACGGTGTGTATGAATTATTATATGTATACATGTGCGACATTTGCTTGTTTGTAGGATTGTAGGTACAAGACATTAGCTTCACCTAGTTTCACAGGTCTGAGCGTGTCCACTACTCAACAGTAATATTGAGAGATAGTAACGAGTTACCTAGTCATACCTTTACTCTAGTATAGTGTGTTGTCAGTTTGAGTTTGGTCTTAGTCTTATCATTATTGTTATGGGTATTTTATTATTGTGCAAATTTAATTTGGTAGACTAAATGTATATTTAATTTAAATATTTAATTAAATGAATTATTGTTGTGAAGGCTTTAGAATAAATACATCAATTAATTAATTTAATTTGGTTATGTTGTTGAGTAAATTTTATTATTAAAATAAATGGTGATTAAATAAATAAGAATATTTAAATTGGTTGCAATTAGTAAATTATTTTATTATATTTAAATGCATGTGAATGGAAAATATCTAAATTGTTGAAGGAAAAGATATTTTGTTTGAGATAACTATGAGTTAGAAATTTGTTATCTGCTTGTGGAAAATTCATTCACGGAGAAGATTTTTGGGGAAAGTAAAGAAAGTTGTTTCACGGGAAAAGTTTGGTATGTGTGTGGAAAATTGGTGAGGAAATTGTGGATCTCTCTGAAGAAATTGTTTAGAATTATTTTGCTGTAGAATTCTTCACTGTGTTTTTGGTTGTGTCTTCTTGACTGTGTTTTTGGTTGTGTCTTCTGGAAGGAGGCAATTGCATTGAAGAAAAACTTTGGCTATATTGGGAATTGAAATTATAGAGAAGCTCGGCAACATTTTTTTGAGGCAACATTCTTCTGTAACAGGTTTTTTACTATTTTTTTGTGAAATTTGAAATTGAAAAGTTATTTTATTACTGTAATGCAAATTGGAAATGTTTTAGGAAATGATTTTTCAATACTGTAGAAGTTCTTGTTTCTTTCTTTTAAAAGATTGTCGTGAAAATGAAACCTCTGTAGAAAACAATTAAAAATCCTTTGTGTAATTTTGTTTATTCGAAATATATTTATACAGAAGGAAATTATAGTGGAATTATTGAACCTCTGTTGAATTTTAATCAAAACCTAGAAACCTCTTCCTGTGAAAACATAATTTATTCTTCTGTAGAAAATGGTAAATTTCCGTTGAAGATTTAGATCCTTGTAGGGAATGATTTTTAACACAAAAAAAAGTATTTGAGGAATTAGAAAACCTCTGTAGGATAGATAAATTTGGGAAAACTGAAATAATTGGAAACCTTTGGTAATTCGAAAATCAAAACAACAGAGAGAGTGCGTCACTAAATTAATCATAACTCTAAATTTACGAATTGGGTAGGGCTGAATTTTTTATATGTTTTAGACGACTTGATTGCGCACCTTCAATCAAAATTTCAGAGAAACCTGGATCTGAAAACAAAAGTTATTAAAGTCGCAACATTCTGATTTTATGATTAAGATTGTTTGAAAAATTGTAAATTTATATTTATATATTTATTTATTTGTTTAAAAATATATATTAAAAAAATTGGATATAATTTTAGAATATTTAAATATAAATATATATTTAAATGTATTTTTTTAAATAGGTGCATGCATATGCACGATTAGATATTTTAAAATGAACATTGGAAAAGAATAATTAGATTATGTAATTAGAAAATAAATATATATATATATATAAATGAATATTATATTGCATGCAAGGCACAAGTAGGTGTTTTATAATAAATTGATTTTATTAGAAAGATTGAATATTTAATTAAAGAAATTGAGTTAAGGTTGTTAGTTTATTAAATTGAAATAGTGTTTTGGATGATGTATTTTAATATACAAGAATTGATTGTAATGGATTTAGGAAATCCGAATGATAGTATTTGTTAAATTTTGTTGACTTGTATTTGAAAAATACATGTTTCTGTAATTATGTACTGGGGGGAAGTTTTTCCATTTTGTGAATCTAAGTCTTCTAGAGTTGTAATTGTGAAAGGGTTGTGATAACTTTAGTTCACCCTTTGAGTTTCTTGGGTAGTGCACGTATTGGGTTTCTGTATTGGACATCCATCGAGATGTGTTACCTTTTGAGGTGTATTGGTTATTGTTATCAGTTCTTAGTGCACTGTCTACCCTTAGTATGTAGTTTGAGTTATGTGTTGTCGATAGGGGAGTGGCTTTCAGCGAGGGCCGGGACACAAAGTGGTCCCAGGACAACTCGTGTGGGAGTCAGTATAATCAAGTGAGAATTAAATAATCTATTAGCTTAACACATATAACAAGATATTTAGCCTTGCTCATTGGCTCAAGAGCTTGTATGAGACTTGAGATGAGTCGGGAAGGCCTTGAATGGTTAGATTGTTATCTTGTCTTCTCGAAAGATAACCGATTCCGCACTGGTGTGCATGTGGGGTCGGAATCGTGAGAGGTTACCAAGATAACCCTAGAGGGGGGCCGGGACCTAGGAAGATCTCCTTTGGATAACCAATGCAACCTTTGTGATGACACTCTTCCTATGACAACAGTCGATTTGTATTGTACAGTGGATGTATTTGATTCAGTGGTTCTGGAAGCAATGTAACCTTGTGTTTTGTGTTCCCTGGTATAGTGTTATTTTGTATTTACTGGTACAGTGTGGTCTTGTATATTACTTGTGTCTAGAGGTAATAGGTTTGTCTTGGCTACCTATTACTATCTCCTAGCACGAGGGCTGGGCCTACGGGTACCAGATGGTTGGGTGGCGTGCATCTTACACTGTTGAGTTCCTCTTCCGTTCGTGATGGCGAGATCTTCTTGTTCGAGGAGCTCATGTGGTTCTCTGGAGTTGTTCTTCTCCTTCTTCATTGTAATTGTGGATCTATATGTATTATTGTAATACCTCATTTGTATCGAGGTGAACCTTTGTGATGTAATTATAAAAATATTATGATCTATTCATTATTGGATTTAATGGTGTTGTATCTATGAAAATATATTTAATACATTTCTATGTGTTAGATTTGTCTTGAAATGGTTCAATGCTTTGTTGTAAGTTGTATCTTGAGTTTAATATTCATATGCTAAGGTTGGTTAAATTTTATAAAGTAATGGTGTTCACATGTAGACGCGTTGTGTAGCCTAGAGGATGTATGTGGTTAGAGTAAGATACTTTACTCGTCTTGTTTTAACTTTAAAAAAAATTAGTTGTGCTTCCGCAGGATTGCATCGTCCTCTAGGTTATGGGACAGGGTTTTACACTTGCATAGGCCCAAGAATGAAGGAGGCCAACTTAGGAGGTTTTCAAGCAATGAAAACCCTCCTTTTCATGAGGACTTGTTTGAAGAATATTTCTGATACACTTATTATTCAACTGGTCGGGTCTTGGGGGTAGAGGTCCACCTTTCATGTCTATTGCCCCAATGGTCTTAACTGCAGACATACAAAGCATTCATGCCATATCATTCAATTATGCTAGATACTTGGCCAATGACCTAAACTAGGAGCTTGAAAAGATTTTTAAAAATAGTGAATATATTCATTTCAAACATTATTCTTCGTTCATGCATTTGCTCATGCATGAGGGACATGTTAGAAGGGTCTAGAGTGAAGAATTAAGAAAAAGAGATATAGATGAAAATGGAAACCTCAAACCTGTACAGATGTGGAATTCATTGTGGGATAGTTGATTTGGTAGATCCCACTATCTTTATTTTGAGGAGTTTTTTTTGAAACCATTGATGAAGTTGTTGGGATATCCACATGATTATAACTTATCCCCAAAAGTACAAAAGTTTCTAAGACCAAAGGAAAATGACCCAAGGAAGAAGGTTAATCATAACTGGGGAGACTGGTATGCTTTTCCTGACTACACAATGATCAAGGTTTATGGGTTTCAAGGAACTTCATACTTGCTGCCATGAGTAGTTCCTGATAGAATTTCCTACTTAGAAATTGTGAGGCAATTGGAAAAATATAAAGCCAAAAACCTCAAAGGACACAACAAACAATCAATTATGCACAACACTTTATGTTTTGGATACTTTAAAGTGGTTGCAAATGAGGGATATGAGGAAATTGATGCAAAATTAGCATAGTATAACCTCCCTCTAGGCAATAAAAGGGAAAAACTTGATGCAGAAGGCTTTATTCGCAAAGCAAGGCTATCACAGGGGTTATCAGGGTATGAGCATGTGTTTTCAGATGAAGATGTGATCACAAACCATGATGAAGCCTCTATCACTGAAAAAATGACTGCATATAATAGGGTTCTGCTCACAAAGGAATGGAAAAGGAGAAATGTCCCATCTTATTTGAGGGAATTTGGTGAAATACAAGATCCTCTAGCAAGGATTGAGCAACTCATTGCTCATGTGAATGAATTGGTAAAGTATGTGCCTTCATTTGTCTTTGATGCCACTCATGGAACCTATTCAGGAGTGTAGGTTGAAGATGTAGGGCCCTTAGATTATATTCCTTCTCAACCAACTCCTGAGGTGAGTTTTTTCTGTAGATACTGATATAAGTGAAGATGAGGAGAGTGATGAGGAAGATGAGCAAGTACAAAATAAGTGCTCCTATAATTGCACAGTATGAGCCTCCTCAGGAACACAATGTTGTAAGATTTGAAGCATCAAATGAATTACCTAATGGTGTTAGGGTCAAGGATGGACAAGAGTTCTTTTTTATGAAAATTTTATTAAGTCTTCTAAGTTTAAATCATTTATTTATGAATATAATGGCAAGAAAATGAGACAAAAGATGCAGGATGTCACTCTTGAATGAGAGGTTGTTTCTTTGGAAGAATTGAAAAAAGAAATAGACAAAGAGATGGATTCCATCACTCCTAAGAGAGGGAGAGAGTTACTTCAGGAAGCTGGAATATTATTTTTCCTGGGTGGGATATAAACTCTGTAATTGTGTTTGATAGTTTCAGAAAGAGAGGGGACAACACAATGAACTTAACAAAGGAAGCAAGTGATAAGATGTATTCAGGATCTAGATACAATCCAAATGAGGCCACCTTGCTTATTTGGTCATTGTACCCCCATGACAAAAGACCAGCCGCAATTGATAATCCAAACCAAATGTTTGGAAATCTCTTGGTCCAAAGAGTAGGGGATACCAATCCCATGGAGACAACAGAATTGAATGTCAATGTGGCGAAATTCACCAAAGCACAGATTGATAAGCTAGTTAAAGAAAATGACAGGTTGAAGAAGGAATTAGCACATCAAAGAGAAAGATCATCTTCCTCTTCCACACCAAAGTTGTATTCCCCATGGCTTGAAAAGGATAAGAGAGTATTGGATGCAATGGATGATACAACTTATTGGAAAAATTGCCACTTGAAATCTCAGGAAAAATGTAAACAATTGGAGAAAGAAGCCCAAACCATCAAGTATAATACTACATCTGAAATGATCAAGGGGAGATTCAATAAGATGATGAAATGTGATGATGAATATTGGAGATAATTTAAGCAGGTATACTTAGCAATAGATGAGAATGAACGACTACATGGGAGAATAATTGAAAAGAGAGAGGAGCTTCGAGACAAGAAAATCTTGAAAGGACAAAAAATGCAGACACATAACAAATTGGTAGAATCACACAATGGATATCATAACAGGCTCATAGAAGATCTTGACTGCTTCAATTCGACTCCAACACTTTTATGATGATATGGGAAATCCTCGAGAGTATGATGATTGGAAGAAAGAGTTTGATGTGCTTTTGACTATTGCACTACATGAAATCAATGATGAGGACATAATTTTACAAAATACTCACAAGCAACTCGAGAAGATGATGTATAGGGAATATGATATGAGGGAAGTGATCTCCAATACAGATACTTGTGCTCAATAAGAGTACATTCATCACCTCTCTGCATTTAATTTGTTCCTTAACCAAACTATGGATATACTAGACACAATGGGACAACCATCAGGATGGAAGGAGTCAACTGACAGCATGAGCATCCTATCATGGAGTAGAATCTTTGAACAGATCTTAGGTGGTCACGGGCTTCTGCTTGGAGATTAACAAATTGGTGCATTCATTTGCTGCAATATTTTGTTTTCTTAATTATGTTTAGTTATCAAACAACATGACTTTTTGTAACGGGTCTGTAGTTTGTTGCCTCTCATATATATATAAGAGAGATCAAGACCCGAATAGATCATCATCACATCATTTCCATTTAGGGTAGGAATTAGTAAGAAGATAGATTGCACCAATTCGCCCATCCATCTCATATCATAAACTACTATTATAATGCATATTATTCAAAGATAAATATAATGGAGAAGGTTATGCATAATTGTTAATTTTCTTTCAAGTGCTCAACTGTTGTGTGGATTTATATGCTTATATGTTATTTAGTTGTCTCTAAAGTGGTTGTTTATGTTATTCAAATTAAGTGTGTGAAAATACATTTAATTTGTCAATACACATTTGTTATAATTGTGTGATGTTATTGACTGGTTTTAGTGTGTAGAAGAATTAAAGTTCCTTTTAAGAAATCAAATTTGATAGGTTTCTATTTGGATTAAAGTCCTTTTGAATAGATTGTCTTAATTGGTTTCCTTTCACATATGAATTAAATCCTTTCATGACTTCACAGTAGCATGAGGGGATATCACTAGGATTACTAAGAAGAGCCCAAATAACTAACATACTTGCACGTTTGCACAAGGTGCAAAAATTTTGAGTGCCCAATTGTTCAAGTTAAGCTGAAGAGTGAATCTACCCATCTTACAAAAGCCTATCTCCAAAACCATCATTCACCCCTCCACTTCATCCATGCAATAGAAGTAGGCATTGGTCATAATTAGATATTGCATACAAAATACAACTCACAAACTTGAATTCTCAATTACTCTCATTAGAAATTAGTCACTAAAACTATGTATCTACTCCACCTTCACGTGCCTTAGTGAGTAGATTTCTCAATTTAGGAACCATATTTACCTATAAATATGCCTTATTGTTTAGGTATACCTGCCTAGGTCTAGCAAAAGTTGAAGAGTAGAAGGTAATCAGTCTTGTTTACCTTGTTCATGGGCCAAAGGTGTATTAAGGGATTGGCACCCCTTTATGCTTTAAAACCTACACTCTTTAGGCCTAACAAATCCCTCAACCCTTAAACCCTCAAGTACCCTCTACCCTCTACCCTCAACCTTCAAGTACCCTTAAACCCTAATCCCTCATTAACCCTTATACCCTCTACCCTATACATTAGACCCTGAACCCTAATCCTTGAAGCATATACGTCCCTCAACCCTCTACCCTCAACCCTCAACCCTCAACCCTATACATTAAACCACCCTTAACCCTCAATTCGCAACCCTCAACCCTTAATCTGCACAAAGTATTGCGGTAAAGGTGAAATTTGCTTTGTTTATGATTATCTAGAGGAATAAATGGGGAATGTTGGTGATAGTATGGATCTTGTCACACAAATTGTTGCATTTCATGTTAAATACAATGAAAAATCAAAGGCAATAGATCTTTTGATGCAAGTGAAATGTAGACAAGCAATTGAAGGCTAGTGAATATTGGGGAAGGATTTTTTGTTCTAACACCCTTAATCCCTGCTAGATCAAAAATTAGGCGCTAAATTAGGCACCAAAAAAGGCTCTAAAGTAGGCGCTAAAATAGGCACTAATATGGTCACTAACGTAGATGCTAATCTGGTTGCTAATTTAGGCACTAATCTGGGCATTATAGTAGGCGTAGTTTTTTGGCGCTAATCTTGGCCTTAATAAGGGCATTACAGTGGGTGTTAATAGCAACACTAATCTTTGCGCTAATTGTGGCACTAATGTCAGAAAAAATTTGTGCCGGATTTAGCGCTGGCTTGCTCTAGTTGGCGCAAAAAATGCCAAAAAATAATGCCATCCCGAAAAACAGCACTATCTCTTCCCAAAAAATGGAGAAAAATACATTAAAACAGTGGGTGGAAGAAAAAAAGGGAGATAATCACAGGGATTTGTTGTAGTGACACCAACACTTTCACCTTATGACCATTTGGTGTCCAGTTGCTCTAGTTCAACAACTGAACCTTACACTAGTTGTCATACAATCAAACTTTGAGCTGATTGAAGGAGAACAAACAGACATAGTTAGTAGTTTGAGGAACTTCATATTCAAGACAAAGAAACACCAAACCAATGGAGAAATGCAGCCAACATCTTCGATAAAGAAGAATAGAAAGAAAATCTCGTGGTTGGGAGACCTGTATTACCACCTCCTGCATGGCAATAGGTATCCATCCTTCATGATCTCTGGCAAGAACAAAATCCTTAAACAAAAATCCATATTTCACCTTTTAAAGAGGCACTATAACTCAAGGTATATCAAGAAACACGCTTTGAAGATTTACCACAACTGGGACACCTTGGTAAGAAATTGTTACGCTTGCTCTTTAAGGAGCAAATCAGACTGGTATATCCAATTTGATAATCTAAGCTTTAACACACTGACTTATAGTTTGGTCAAGTCAGGTTATAGCTTGGTAAATAGTAAGTTACCTTTAGTCTTACTTGTGTTTGTTTAGAGGAGGCTATGGATTTATTTATGAGTGTTCTTGTTATGGGGGTAAAAGTGTTGAGTCTCTTTGTGATATGTGAGTTATTCTTTATGTGTACATTTAATTGATGGGATATATACGTAAAATGTATATATGTATGTGTCAATGATAAACTCATACACATGAGTAAATTCATGCATGAGTATGCATAGATAGATGTATCTGCACATGCTCATGGACGGATTACCCATATGCATGGGAATATCGATCAAACAAGCCCAATTTTATGTGAAATTGTGAAGGATGAATTACAAAAATTAAATGTGGGATTTATATATCCAATTTTTGATAGTT
Source organism: Sequoia sempervirens (assembly GCA_007258455.2). Classification (NCBI taxonomy): domain Eukaryota; kingdom Viridiplantae; phylum Streptophyta; class Pinopsida; order Cupressales; family Cupressaceae; genus Sequoia; species Sequoia sempervirens. Next base: position 394,900 of record VDFB02321128.1, read on the forward strand.
AATGGGTTTCCCCTTTGATGGTAGTTCCTAAACAAAATGGTAAATGGAGGATATGTGTTGATTATAGAGCCCTTAACAAGGATACCAAGAAGGATCGTTTTCCATTACCTTTTATTGACCAAGTTTTGGATACACTTGTAGGTAAGAAATTATTCTCCTTCCTTTATGGATTTAGTGAGTACAATCAAATCCACATCACACTAGAGGATCAAGACAAGATCAGTTTCACCTGTCCATGGGGGACATTTGCTTATAATGTTTTACCTTTTGGTCTATATAATGCCCCTGCTACTTTCCAAAGGGCGGTGTTAAATATTTCTGTTGATTTGATTCATGATTGTGTTGAAGTTTACATGGATGATTTTACTATGTATGGTGATACTTATGAGGAAGCCAAAAATAATCTTGAAAAATTCTTACAACGGTGTGAAGGTACTAATTTGTCTTTGAGTCATAAAAAGTGTCACATTTTGATGACAAAAGGTATAGTACATAGACACTAAATTTTTGCTAAAGATATTCAAGTTGACCCAAAAAATGTGCAAATAATTCAAGATTTTCCTATGCCTGTTTGTCAAAAGGATGTTTGTAGCTTTCTAGGGCATGCAGGATATTACAGGCATTTTATTCATAACTTTAGTAAGATTGTTGCCCCTCTTTTTGTTTTGTTGAGTAAAGATAACACTTTTTCTTGGACACAAGATTGTCAACAAGCTTTCAAGACTATCAAGGAGAAGCTTGTGACCACACTAGTATTGTGAGGACCAAATTGGGAACTTCCTTTCCATATCCATACCGATGCTTTCAATTTTTTCATGGGAGCTATCCTTAGTCAAAAAGAGGACACATTATTTTATTTTATTTATTATATTAGTAAGAACTTTACAGGTGCTAAAATGAACTACATGGTTACTGAGAAGGAATTTCTTGCAGTTGTCTATGCCATTAATAAATTTTAGCATTATATAACTGGTTATAAAGTCTTTCTCCATACAAATCACTCTACAATAAGGTTTTTAATGAATAAACCAGTAGTTCCAGGAAGAGTAATTAGATGGTTACTTTTATTGCAAGAATTTGATATAACCATACTTGATAAACCTAGTTGGGAAAATGTGGTTGTAGACTTTTTATCTAGGTTACAATGCAAGAGTGAACATGTGCCCGTTGATGATGCTTTCCCTGATGAGCATCTTTTTTCCATTTCAGTTAAGAGTCCATGGTTTGTGGACATTGAAAATTCCTTGGTCACTTGCAAGTTTCCCTCGCACTTCTCTCCTTGAGATTGTTGAAAACTTGTGGGGCTAAGTGGTCAATATACATGGATTAACAGACTCTTGTTTCACACCGACATTAACAACATTATGTGATGATGTGTAGCCGAAGATGATGTCTTTGATATACTTTGAGCATGTCATTCAGAGCTATGCAAAGGTCATTTTGCAACTCAAAGGATAGCTAATAAAATCCTAACTATTGGATATTATTGGCCTACACTTCACAAAGATTGTAAAAAGTTTGTGCAACATTGTGATAAGTGTCAACGTATGGGGAGACCCACACATTTAGATGAGATTCCTCTACAACCCTAGTTGTCTCTTAAACCCTTTGAAAAATAGGGTTTAGATTTTGTGGGGCCAATTAACCCCCCATCAAAGAATACGGATTATATATTAGTTTGCACTAATTATGTTACTAAATGGGTAGAGGTTGTGGCATTGAAACATGCATGAGATACCAAGGTTGCTAATTTTTTGTATTCTAAAATTTTTACCAAGTTTGGTGTGCCTCACGAGATTGTTACTAAAAAAGGACCGTAGTTTACATCTGAGTTGATTATTGCTCTAGTTCACAAATATGAAATTTGGCATCATAAGTCCTCACCATATCACCCACAAGCAAACTGACAGTTGAAGTGACCAATCGAGAGCTTGAGAATATTCTGACAAAGATTGTGGCCCTTCACAAGAAAGATTAGGCAATAAGACTTCCAAAATCGTTATGGTCATATCGCACCACGTGGAAGACCACCACTGGTCTTACACTATATGAGTTGGTTTATGGTAAGAAAGTTTTTCTTCCCATCGAGTTTGATACAAAGACTCTTTGAACTACTTTGTAATTATGAATGAGTCTAACTAATGCTCAGAAAGATAAAATTGCTCAACTCCATTCTCTAGATGAACTTCGACAACAAGCTCTTTTCCATGTAGAGATAGTTCAGAAACAACGTGCATTTTGGCATATGATCGTTTCAGCAAACAATGGTCATTTTAGCCAAGTGATTGGGAATTGTTGTATGAATCTAGGTTTCATGATTTCAAAGGAAAGTTCTACACTAGATGGTTAGGTCTCTACAATATTGAGGTTGTCTATGACAATAGTGCGGTCAAGCTTCATGCCGTAGATTTTAATTGTATGGCTCTTGTTGCCAATGGGAATCGCTTGAAACTATACAAGCAACCTATTTCTAAAGAACATTTTGTATCCTGTTTGATGAAGGAACTCAATATTGTATCACAAGTTCTTGTTGCCTCTTCAAGTACCCCCTAGGTGCTTCCAAAAATATAAATATTTTAAAAAAGAAATAAAAGATCCAATAATGAAAACCTTCGGGCATTGTTGACCAATTATTACTTGAAAACCGAGTTACTGATGGGTAATAATTGCATAATAATCTTGGGAATGGAAACTGGTTTTCTGGTGTCTCCAAGTGGCATCCGATTGAAAATCGGTGTATCAATGGTCTAGAGTCATTATCAAAAGTTAAAAAACACAAGCAAAATGAAAGAAGACACCACTTGTGCGGAAAAATGATATAGTTCTTATCACTACCCATTTTGTGGTGCGATAGGAACACCATTCTTCCTACCACCTTTGTAGTTCCTGTCACTAGGTGCTACCACCATTCTTTCCTTGCTGACTAGGCACACCATGGCCCCCACTTTAGCACTCATTTTTGCATCCTTCACTCCATTTCACCCATTCATCATTTATGATGTGGTACTTTTCTCGATCTTTATGACATGGTCATTATGACCCGACTGCTCTTCCACTCATATTTTCACCCTCGACTGTATCCAACTGGCATTGTCTTTTCACTCGGTCTCCATGTTGGCTCTTTTCCACATGTTAGAGGTTAGCCTCTGTCTTTCATCCTCGTTGGTTTTCGTCATGTGCTTCCACCACTCTCCTTGTCGTTGTCTTGTCACACCCCTTCCAACGTCATCCATCTTTATGATGCCTTCCTTCTGCGGTCACTTCATATCTACCTACAAATTTTCTCCAGCTTGTGGGACGTGCGACGTACCATCATTAGATTTTTGTAAACCACTTCAACACTATCTCATCCAACAATATTTGGTAATGGATAATTTTTTCTATTCTTTTTCATTAAATATTTTTTGTTTTCTAATATGATTGGTCTGCATGCCTTAAGATGGGTTCATCATTTAGCTGCGGGGAGGGAGTTTTGTCTTATGTGTCATATGAGTTTTTTGCTATGATTAAACATTGCTATATTTGAATTAACTTGCCACCTCACCCTCCATTAACCACTATAATTCCCATAACTACCATCCTCATTATCTGGTCTATCTAGTACTCAATCTAGCATTTGTACTATGCAACCTGTTATTACCATCTTGGGTTTTGCTTCCATACCACCATAGTCACTATATAAAGTGATCACAAACTGCCATAGCCATTGTTTAGTCTGCTTGCAAACTTCCTACCACACAATGGGAGGAAATCACACACGGAGGGAGCCTACCTCTATGAGGTAGCTCAGAGTCTACCCAAAAGCCTATAAGATTTTCAAGCAAGCTACCTGGATTGGTTATTTTAGGAAATTGCATGGTTTTGATGATGATGTGGCTCAGGAGTTTTCCATGGGATTCTGTCGAAATCAGGTAACCTTGAGAGGCCAGACATTTCCAGTTATAGTGTAGACAATTGCTACAATCACTGGACTTCCTTTATCCAGTGACACATTATTTCCTATCGGCTCCAGTAGGGTTACAAACCTTAAGTATGTACAAAAGAAGTTTTTACAAAGGGGAGAATTTTTCCAAATGGTGCAAGGTTAGGGAACAAAGCAAAACTCTCTTCCTCCATCGTGGGTTGATGTTGCTAAGTTCCTCATTTGGTATGTCACTTGTGAGGGTATGTACACATATATTTTTTCTCACCATTTTAGGCTCATGTTTTATCTACGTAATGGTGTTCTAATTAATGTTCCCTTCTATCTATTTTTATTCCTACAACATTCATGCAATGAGGTTTGACATGGGCATATAAACTCTCTTGCCCATCATGGATTAATTAAGTTGATTGTTATGCATGGATTGATTTTAGAAAATCCTCATGTAGAATGGGATGTTTTTGTGCAAAAAGAGGGTTCTAATAGTGAATCTTCTAAAAACCCTAAGAATCAGTTAGCTAATAAAACCCTTGATGATATCCTTGAGGTCTGTGCAATTAAGGATACAATCCTTGCAAAGAAGAAGAAGGTAGTGGGTGGTAGGACTCCTCAATAGAGTGATAAACGAAGCCGAGCAAAATGTAAGAGGGTAAAAACTATCCTTAAGGAAAAATTAACCAATCTTGCAGACATTTCTAGCTCTATGGCTAATTCAGACCTGCCTCATGAAGACATAGAAATTACGGGTTCAAATCATAATAAAGGTAAAGATAAAATGAGTAGGTAATACCATAGGCAAAAGCGATAGAAACAAAAAGAACAAGCTCAACAGGAACAAATGGAATCCTCTGGTCAGGAAGAAAATGTGTGTTTTGATGAAGAGGGTTTTGATACCCAAGGAAACAATCAATTTGAGCAAGAAAATAATTTTGAGGATATCCCCACAGAAGGGAATGTACCTATTGAGAATATCCTCTAGCAAGAGGATGATATTTCTACTGAACAGGAGGAAGAAGTTCCTTCTGAATACGAGGAAGAGGTTCCTTCTCAATAGAAAGACGTTCCTTCTAAACATGAGGAAGAAATTTCTTCTAAGCAAGAGGATATCCCTAATATGGAGAATACCAACAATCAAGAAGACATTCCCCCATAGCTAGAAAATGATGCCTCTGGTCAAGCAGATAGAAGCCCTCTCTGAGTTCAACCTAGAGGAAGGAGAAAAACAAATAGAGAAGGTCATTGAGGGCATATGTGATTCACCACCAAAGGTAGTGGAATCTCTGACTTTGAATGATTCCCTCATTCCTAATGAAGTCGATACAATGTAGGAGGAACACACAATATCACCTGAACAAGAGAATCAAGAAATATGTATTGTAGTTGAACAACTCAAAGAAGAAAATTAGGGGTTAAAGACACAACTACAGGAGCTCACCATAATCAATTGTCAACAGAAGGAGGAAATTGACAAATTGAAGGAGGAATTGGGTAGTATAACTTAACTCCATATCCCTGTTCATGAATTTCAACAGAGAGTGGAAGAACTAAAGTTAGTTTGGTTCAAGGAGATTGTACCAACATGATAGAACAATTGTCTTTAGGAAAAAAGTATGGTTTGTACCAAATGTTTGCATGAGGACATGCAAATTCATTAGCTGGGGGGAAAAGATGGGCAAGAAATGTGTTTTGTTTTAATCCTTTTATGTTCCTTCCATATCCATTTTAATTGCCTTTTTCCTAAGTCCTTATGCCACTAATTATGTTAGAACACTAGAAAATGTTTAATATGATAAAAGGATAGAAATATGCCTTGATTTATCAAATCGTGGAGTAATTAGTTCAATTTGGATGGTTTTTAGAAGGATCTAATTAAGGAGGATCTTGAGTTGACAATTGTGTGATGGAGGAGCTGCAGACCTTTCTATTTCCAAGTCCTATCTTTTATTTTGTAAAATGCCAAAAGAATGTTATAACTATTATTTGTATTTAGCAGCTAAGTTTAGATTGTTAGTATTTTGGTTTGTTGGTTGTAGGCCACAACAAACATATTGTTATCTATTTCCAAGACTTATCGGTGATACATTTGCATCTATAAATATGTTATAGTTTCAATCATCGACATAATATATGACTTTGTATTAAACTTTTGATATATGAATCAAGACTTCGCTTAAGTAGATTAGCGTAATTGTTCTTTCATTCACCTCGCAAACCAAAGGAAGGGCCCACTCTCAGAATTCTTGGTGAAGTTTTTATTATGTTTGTTATGATTTGAATTTTGTTACTATTATGAGTTAAATGCTAGATTAGTATTGCTATCATTTAAGGTTTGAATTATAGATTGATTATTTGTGATATTGTAGGTTTAGTGTTGTTCAACTTATATATTTAAGGCATTGTTGACAGTTACTTATTAATGCATCATTCTCAACATTTGTTGATTTGCGAAGCATGTAAAGTTTCAGTTTTAGTTTGTAGATTTATCTTAGACTTTTGATAGTAGCAAAACAACTCTAGTTTATTCACATCACATTCTCAACACTCTGTTTTTGTTATCTTCCTGTCGCATTGAGTCTCTATAGCAGAATACTTAAATTTGATAACATATTACACAAAGTTTTGTGTGTTGAATATTATAGGATCTATTTGATATACATTTCATTTTATTCATCTTGCTAGCAACAACCCTTAGGTAAATAGCCACTACACCTTTCAAAATATTACGTTCTATGGATTGACACTCAGGAACAAACTAAGGAAACCAATGCAAAATTCCCAAGGATTAATTCAGTTGTATTAAGCCAATTTGATAGAATTACAAGGATAGTTTATCTCCAATATTGATCCACGTTTTTGTACAAACACCCGACATCTCAACGATATTTTGGAGATGGTGGCATTAGTGGCGTGGCTGTGGGGGGATGTCCCCCCAAGTCCCCAAGTATTTGAGACATCCCCATCCTAAAAATGTGAGGTTTTTGGGTGGGACGCGTCCCCATGGAACACCGATGTATGCACATTGATAGTGAATTTATTAATTTGTTTGTCAATTATCATGTGAAATCTCAATTCAAGTCCAATATTATGTATTAATCTTCTATATTGTCTATGATGAATGCTTTATCAATGTTATTATATGAATATTTGAATTTTCTTTATATTTTAAAAAAAATTCTTATTTTTTAATAGTCATCATTTGCCATCCCCTAAAAAATGGCCAAAAAGTACTCCCATACTTTAAACACTTAGGACAGGGATGCATAGTTCAATTTATTTTTCGTTTTTTATTTTGTAAGTTGAAATGCTAAATATGATTGCAAGTGTGTTGAAGTCCACAAGCTAAGTTGTTGGTTCTGGTATAGGGATGGGTATGGGTATGGGTATGGTAATTTTCCCCCTCATGTACAAGTATGTGTTTGTGTCTATATATAGTTTTGTAATATATTATTATATTAAAATATATAAATATAATATATTTTCTAATATATAATAAATATAATTTTATCATATTATATTTTAATATTTATAAAAATATATTATATAATATATATACTATATTAATTATATATAGATTCAATTTTAGAATATAAATAGAATATTATATTAAAATTTAAAAATATACAAATATAATATATTTTCTAATAAATAATAAATATAATTTAATAAGCTTATATTTTAGTTATATATATTTAGTACTACATTAATTAAAATTAATAACAATTGAAATCTATAAATATATAAATAAATTAATGATCTATAGTCTATATATATGATATATTAATATTGTATATAATTTTAGTATTCTATTTTATTAATAATATATAAACATACAAAAGTTATAATGTTTGGACATTTACAATTAGGTATAAAATCATTTAAAAATTATAATTTATGGATGTTTATGATTAGATTTTTTGTTTCTTCTTCGATATATGTATTAGTTAATAACTTTAATTTCCTTTTGTAAAATAAAGTCTAATGTAAAATTCCATACCTACCTTTTGGTCGCTAGAGGTTTAGTGTAGCAATGTTGGAATTTCTGTTATATTGTAGTTATTTGATAGAAATTAGGATATTAGGATACTAATCATTATATACAAAATAATAATAAAAAAAATGAGTCATACAAGCATAGTTTATACACATTACACAAGATATACATGAGGAAAATTCTTTTGGGAAAAAAACCCCATAAATCATCATTTTATAAAAAACACTTACAAAATAGAATATTAAATAAATAAACCGAGCCTTAGGACACTCCTATATACTTCCACATAGCCAATAATACCTCTTGTGCATAGTGATATAACTCTATATATCTCCAAATTCATCCACTCTCAAATGAGAGGGAACCTCCTTAAATATAGGAGAAAGGATGACATAATACTTGAAGGGATATTAATCACACCTATTCAACAACCACCATTCATAAATAGTTATTAGACTATAATTCTATCAAATGGGATATCCTTAATAATTAATAAATAATTAATAAATAATTAATTAATAATTCATAAATAATTAATAATTTAATAGTTATTAGACTATAATTCTTTCAAATGGGATATGCTTAATAAACATATAATATAGAAGGTTTTATAACTTTATATTAGAACAATTTATAAATGTTATAAGGTTATGACCCCTAATAACATTATGTTTTAACATATATCATTTGGATAAAATTTGGTGGATTATATTAAAGTTTAATATGTTTAAATTTTTTTCATTCTTTTGATTTTACATTTCAGGTGGAACGTATTATAGAGATTCTATATTGCACCTTGAGCAAACCCTTGTTTGTATTACATTCAAATTTTGTATCCTATATTGTAGACACATGGGAGCCCTCATTTAGGATTTTAGGACAAACCTTGAGTGAACCTAAGGCCGTCTTGAACTCAAACTCATATTAGAACCATATTTTTTGCCATACCGCATGGGCCTATATAGGCGAACTTCGTAACATAGCCCATAAGTCTATTGAAGAGACCTTGGGTGCTCAAATTGATGTATGCAAATTTTTTTGTGAAAAAAAAATAATGATTGATGTATAATTTTTATTTTAGTTCAATAATAATAAAGAAAAATTGGTCTTAGGTGTTCATACTTTCATCTAAGTGTGTTTGCAGGTGAATGTACTTAGGGTTACAATTTTGATTAAAATTTTAGTTAAGCAGTTCAAGTTAATTCATTAAGTGCATAATTTGCATACCATGATTTGAATTTTAACATGGCATCAAAGCACAATAACTGAAATCTTCCAAGTCCGTGAATGGAATGTGTTGCTACTTATGAGAGAAAGTTACATTAGAAGATTTTAGTGCCCTTCAGTGATTCAAAAATTTGGACCTTGAGATGTTGTAAGGTGTGATGCCCTATTTTATTTAGTGATTGGAGTGTTGATATGTACTTGTGATAGGTTGCTTATCTCATTTGTTTTTAGTTGATTTACTTAGTTTTACTATGTTACAACAACTGCAAATATGAGTAGTCTTTGTCATAGAGAGTTTGATCACATAGAGGGTGCTTCCAATTTTACATCTTAGAAGGGCATATCGTGTATGCTATTTGAAGAAGTTTTTTGTTTGGGTCTACATGGACACCATGGTTGTACCTCATATTGATCCTATTCAATCGGTTGAAATTATGGCCAAAGCAAAGTGAATCATCGTAGATTATTTGATTCCTCACATTGCAGAGAAGAGGACAATAAAGGAGATATATGATGTGTTGATTATTCTATATCAGAGTGTGAACATTTATTATAAGATGCTACTAAAGAACAAGCTTAGTGCCACATGTATGAGTGACACAAATAAAATATCCACCTACCTAGTGGAGATCAAAACTTTGTGATCAACTTCCTATAATTGGGAGAAAGGTGGACGATGAAGAGTTGGTGCCCATAGTCTTAAATGGGTTCTTTCCGTCTTGGGATCCATTTGTTTAGGGTCTTTGTTCTCATGAGAAGCTTCCCACTTTTGAGAAGCTTTGTGATGATTTCATGATTTCATCTAAGAAGAAACTAGACTTGAATCTAGTTTATTAGAATGGAAGATAGTCATAACCAAGCCCTCATATGAAAGATGAGGAAAAATCCATAACCAAGCTCTCATCAGGAAGATAATTTCATCTAGAAAGGTGGCTTGAAAGGACTTGGGAAGGGCAATAAAGAAAAGGAGGACTCAACTCCTTAGTAGGGGAAGAAATACTTGAGCCATATCAAGTTTTTCAAATTCCACGAGAACAAATACTATGCTTCTAAAGTGTCCTAAGAAGAAAAAGGGTAAGTGCAAGTAACATCAACAAAAGTAGATTTTTAGGGATTACACAAGATTTAGTAGTGGATCAGTTTTCACCTAGGATTGAGGCAACCTTCTCTACATTGTCATGCTTATCCACTAACACTATTTGTAGTGTAAAGTGGCATGTGGATAGTGTAGCATCAAGATTCAAGACACATGACCTTCATTGAAAAGATTTTTCAGTAGAATTTAGGAGCAAAAGATTGGTGTACAAATAGAGTTTGGTGACAATGATACATATTCTATTACAAGGATTTTAATTATATCTTTCTGTATGCTTTCATGTGATGTTATATATGTTCTAAGATTAACAAAGTACAAACTTTCAATTTCAACCATGATGTGTCTTATGTGTGTGGATGAGTTTCATGATGATGATCAACAAATTATCATCAAAAATTGCAACCAAGATTTTGTCAAGTATTGACTAGAGGTATACAAGATGGTATTTTTTGTAGGTTGATTTCTAATCCTATCAAATAGGAAGCCTTGCTACATGACAATGACAAATTGTGTGAGCTTTGACATAAGAGACTTGGTCACTTGCACTATGGAGCTCTAACTCTCTTGAGATATGGTTTAGGATTATTGAGCTTTGAGATAGAGAAGATTGGATTACACAAGGGTTGCACACTTGGAAAGCACACTAAAATTGCATTTCATAGTAATGATGTAATGTCCCCATTTTTGTGCCATGTTGCTCTGTGAGCATTGGCTAGTTTTCAAAGTTTTTCGTAAGTTTCCAAGTGAGCTAGGAGAACTCCAATGTTCTTGGAGAGTTCAGTTTTAGGGTTTCTTGGCACCCAGGGTTGTTTTGGTGTTCAAATGGTATTTAAGCTTGTGGTGATGCTCTTTGTAGTGTTTTTGGCCATTTATGTTGTTCTCCACATTTCTTGGAGAACATTGTTATTTTAGTAAGTGTCTGTTTTAGCACCCAACATTATTCTTTAACATCAACTCATTCCTTTTTGTGATCAATTTCTATTTTCAATACATTGGCAATGCTTTCCACAAAGTGGTTTGAATTATTTAAATTATTACACTAAAGTTCAAAATCCTTGTGGAAAATCAAATAGGTAGGAAGATTAAGATTTTGAGGTTTTACAATGAAGTTGAGTATATATCCAAGAATTTTGATGCCTTTTGTAAAGATTCAAGGATTAAGTATGAGTTGATTGTGCCTTACAACTCTCAACATAATGGGGTCGTAGAGAGGAAGAACATGTCTATTATAGAGACAACAAATGTCATGATTCATGACTTGTATTTACCCATATGTTTCTTTGGGAAAATGCATGTAGGGAGGATTTTGAAGGACAAGACTCTAGATGAAGCTTTCACATGAGAAGAACTTGATGTTTCTAATTTTTAGGTGTTTAAGAGTATTGTTTACATTCATGTGCCATAGAAGGAAGGGACTAAGTTTGATGATAAAAGAGTATAAATTCTTTATATAAAATAACGTTTCAAATTGTACCAAGATTAGATGAAAAGTTGTTCAAAGTGTTTTTTATAAGGTGAAGCATGTGATAGGTGGGAGTATAGAAAAGTAGAAGGCCATTTTTTTGAATGAGAGTTCTCTTAGAAAGAGGGAATTGACTATGATGAGTCTTTTGCTCTTATTGAAAGATACACTTATATCAATGTAATTATGTCTCTTGCATCTTATTTTGGTTGGTATTTATATTATATGGATGTAAAGACAACTATTTTGAATGACAATATAGGGAAAGAAATGTTTATAAAATAGCCTTAGGGATTTGAGTTTCTTGAGCGAGAGACCTAAGTATGAGGGTTGAAGAAGCCCTTGTATGAGCTAAATAAAGCACACCATAGGCTTGCTACTCAAGGATTGATGAGTACTTGTCGAAGTTTGGATTCAATAAAATTGATGTAGATTTTAATCTTTATTATCTGTTTAAACTCTTTTAGTTTTAGTCTTGTTTGTGGATGACTTAACCTTTATAGGAAGTTGTGAGAAGGTCAAAGCATAATGCAAAGGGGGGGTTGGCATTTGAGTTTCATATGAAGAATATCATCCTCATGCAATTTTTTTGGGGTCTTGATGTTTTCCAAGGTATAAGAGAAGTCTTCCTAAGTGAAGGGAAGTACAAAATTGAGATTTCAAAGAAATATTAGATGATGGATTGTAAGCCCATTATTATTCTAATGGTTCCAAATTTGATTTTTTTTTTCTAGATTCAAAATTAGATTTCGTGGATCCTTTTATATATAACAATTGATAGGTCCCTAATGTAGTGACTAGGCCCTAGCTAAGGAAAGCTTGGACTTCTAGCAAAGTTAAACAACCCTGATACATGCACAATGGAAGATAAATACAAAATCACACACATAAACAATGCTTATTTCATTAACATTAAGGCAAGGTTATAAATTTACAAAGGAGCTCTTTGACTTTTATACACACTTTAGTTTGCATATCTAGAACTCTCCCTCTCTCTCAACCTCTCCTATGCTCTTGACCTACCAAAACTGAATCCTCACTCCTAGATTAGCTATATATATAATTTTCCTAAGAAATAAAATTTTTGACTCTTAACTGTTTTGGTGCCTAAAATCATCTTGCCACCTAAATTCAAATTCACCTTTTTGTAACTTGTGGATTTTTATCCGCCTTCCCTATTGCTATCTCTATGTGGTAGTATCCTTTGTCATGAGGCTTTCAAGTCTTCACATTCTTCATGGCTTCCTTTGCGAAGCTCTCGCTTTGTGCCTCCTTGAAATTTTATTTGTGTTTGCTTTAGCTACCCTCATGGGGTGGTTCTTCCCCTTGTGTGTCCCCACCCTTGCTTGATGCACTTTAGGGACAAATCAACAATATTCTATGCCCCTTAGGTTCCTCTTTTGAGCCCTATGCACCCACACCTACTCACTTCCCTAGCTCTTCCATGCTTTCAACACAACATGGTTCTTTCTCCTTTGGAGGACAAAGGTCCTCAAGGGTTACTCTTCTTTTTGACTCTTAGCCTTGCATAACGTCTTCTTATTTTGAGTTGACCTCTTCTTCATTTGAGGGTTGCATACAATCCTCTTGCTACATTTCTTCATACCTTTTGGATGCTACCCCTTGTAGCCATCTTCACTTCTCCCTTGGGCGCACCACCTCTTCCACTAGCTCAAAGACCATTTCATCCCACTTTTGCATCCATGCCTTATTTTAGTGCTATCTCCACTTTTGAAGGTCTCTCCATCTGGTTATCGTTCCACCATACAACCCTCTTTTGCAAAATCTACTTATTTGAGGTCTTTGAGTTCTTTACACACAAAGTAACACCCTTGTGCCAACACCCACTGTATCGAATCCTTAGGATTGTCTTCTCCTAAGAATATGGGTCTCTCCATGCCATCATCCTCTCCACATCTATCTTTTATACCTCCTTTATTGGGTGTTGTGTTCCAACCATCTTCCCTTGTAATGAGTCCATCTTTGCCTTCACATCCATGATCTTGACCATTAGTTGTGCCTCTCGATCATCCTGTTCTACCATGAATTTTTGGTGAGCCATTGTTCTTCTTTTGTCTCATTCTCTACCCATATCTCCTTGATGAAGAACAAGCCACTTCTCTTGTACCTTCTATCTAATGTGTCCTTTGTTGAAGATATGCTTTCAGTTGGCTTCTTGCGACACGTCTCATTTTGTAACTCTTCCTTTCCACCTTTGCATGCTTCCACTAATGTCCTTGCTATAGCAAACCCTTTCTATGCCTTCTACTCAACAATCTCCTCCGTTGGAAGAAATTTGCATAGCTTTCTACCCAGGTTTACACTTGTGGAAGCCAATAAGGGTGTCTTACAACTCTTTGTAGTTGTTGGACTCCCTTCACTTGCAAAAAACCTTTCTAGAGCACCAAAGAAAACACCCTTCCCTCAAGGAAAGAACCTTGCTTTGATATCAAACGATGCAATGAATAGGCCAATGTAATGTCGCCTTCCGAAGAGTAGCTGAAAGTGTCTGTTTAACCTATTTTATTTTCATAGGCTAATTTCAGGATATCAGAGAATAAACTAAATTAATTAATTTAAAATTATCTTATAAAGTATATTTTATGGATAGCTTTATTTTAATTAATTTAATAAAATAACTTGAAAATTAGAAGAAATATTAAAAAGTCTCTTTATTATTAACTTTAATGAAATATTTTAAGTGAGAATTTAAAAGGTGGCTTGAGAAAATATAAAAGTGAATTTTGGCATCTTTGTTTTATTTCTCTATTGTGAATTTGGAGCTCTGGTTGAAAAAAAACCTTAGAACGAAAATGTTAAGTAAAATATGGTGAGATATTTTCCCTATTGTAGATGAAATCGCAAGTCACATAAAAAGTTTGAACGATTGAAATAAGAATTATCTCTTGTTGGGGTATTAAGCAAGTTTTGAGGCACCATATTTGTAAGTTGCAGAGGGAAAGATTTAAATTTAAAATATATGATTATTTATGTGTTCATTCTTCCCAGCTGTAGAGTTTATTGCAAGAGGAGGTTGAACGGAGGTTAATAGCATATTGAGGAGAAAATCTATACGTTTGATTAATAATAAAGTACTGTTTAAGTGGGGCGATATTATATTGATGACTTCGGGTGATTATTAGTTTATTACCTGACCGCCTTGGTGAGGAACAGATTGGACACGAGTTTTAAGTATTCGGCATTCGCTGAAGGTTTCCATTCGCATTTCGATGGCTTTGAATCCCTTTAACTGGTCGACTGAGCTATTATATGCGAGGCGTGACAATTTTGTGGAGTTAGAGGCACTTTGATATATTTCGGTGAACATCACGCTAGCTGCATCCAAGCATACAACACTTTAAGGAGTTCGTGAGGTTTTGAAGTCTGACGTGAGGTATTGGAGTTGACTGAAAATCAGATGCTGCCAATATCATTGAGCTGGGAGGAAGCGTATGTTTTGGAGGATGATATGGGAGCTTATAAAGGTTGCAGTAGGATGGACGTATGGTTTATAGTCTTCCCTGAAGTGGGCGCTGACAGTTTAAGCTTGCTGAGTGTTCAATCTGCCATAAATAAGGTAAGAAAACATTATATGTATTCGTCTCTATTGTACACAGTCAATTGTAATATTAAAGCTTTATGTATTTAATCATAATGAATGCTTTCAAACTATTTGACAATTTGCTACTACCAATCTGTGCATGCCATGTTGAGATTAATGAAGGAAATCAAGTTAATCTGCCTTTAAATGAATTACTTTAGCAACTCAACTCAGAAAACCTCTCATATTGATACACATGCAACTGTTTGACAAAATGCTCGGGCGACAAACTGGTGAAAGTTGCAAAGTTTGGTTTTAAATTTAGCACAACATATTACAGCCAAGGGGTCCCAGCTAAGGGAATCTTGAACTCACGACTAAGCTAAACAACCCTTAGCCACACAAAGCAGAAGATAAAGATAAACTCAGACACATAAATAGAAGGCTTATTTCATTAACATAAAGGTAAATTTACAAATTGACAAAGGAGCTCTTCGGCTCTTACACACACACACCGTTGTGCAAATTTGGAACTCTCTCTCTCTACCTCTCCTATGCTTTTGACCTACCAAAACCAAATCCACTATTCTAGACTAGCTATATATATATACAGTTTGCTTGGGAATTCAAAATTCTTGTTCTTGATTGTTTCAATGCCCACTCTCATCTTGCCACCAAAATTCAAATTCACCTACTTTGTGGTTTGTATTAATTCTCATGCTACTTTAAATCTATTCTGACACTTTTGAGCTGCCATTTGAATGGAAATTCAAATTTCTTCCTACGCTATATGTGAGCACTCTTTTTATTACCATTGGATGCACCCTCACACATTCCCTTCTTCTTGCTTTGTCCATTCGTACCCCATTTACAACTTGTTTTCCTCAACACATCTACACAACCTTCATCTATGTGCACACTTCTTGTTCTTTTGCATTTGCACCTAGTGTATTGGGCATTAATGACTGCTAGTTATAGCTCTTAAGGTACAAAAAATCTGAATAGGCCAACTACTTGACAATTTCCAAATATGCAACCCTATTAGGAAATGTTCTTGGTAATAGCAGCGGGGCTCCCTCAAAACCAAATACCCTAATTTTTGTACAATCATCATATGTGTACCAGTCTCCCCAATTATGGTCGACCCTTCCTCTTTGGTCATTGTCTTTTGGTCAGAGAAATCTTTTTATTTTTGGTGACAAGTTATAGTTATGAGGTCGACCAAGAAGTTTGTATAAAGGTTTCACAAAATATTCTTCAAAATAGAAGTAGTGTGATCTAACACATCCACTATCCCGTATTGTGGTCCACATCTATACAGGTCTGATGTTTCCATCATCATCTATGTCTTTTATTCTCAGATGCTCACTCCATATCCCCATGTTCTGCCCTTCATGCAAGATGCAATGCATAAATAATGAATAATGCTTGAAGCGGATACCTCCATCATTATTCTTGATAGAAGTAAGAGCAATATGGATATCATTAGCTAAGTACTCAACATAGTCAAATGGCCGGGCATCCTGGTTTTGTACATCAGTCACTAAGACCATCGGAGCTATGGCCATTAATATGGGAGCATCCAAACCAAGCACTTGACAAGCAGAGTATTATGTATACTGGAAGTATTCTTCAAACTCACAAAGAATGGAGGGCGTTCTTCTGCTGAAAATACCTTAAGCTGATTTTCTTTAGCACGGGATCTATGTAGTGGCAACCTCCATCTCTTGTAACTAGTACCCTTGTTGTGGTACTCATTTAGAAGGTCTTTGATCTTGAATTTCATGTTTGTGCTGGTATCTAATTGAAACACCATGGAAATATAGTTCCTCGTAACTGGAACGAAGGAAGATCCGTCTTCAAAGTAAATCATGCGGGTTTGAGGATCATACTTGTTAGCGAGTGCCTTAAACAATTCGATGTTGACAAATGCATTAGGTACTACCAATCTCCCCAGATTGAGTCTCCATGGGTTGGATGCTGGTTGGTGTCTATGCATTTTCTTATAATGGTATATGAACAAATCATACCCCCTCGTCGGGGTCCATGTGTCACCTAATTCCTTGTGTCCGTCTTCTAATTTCTCGGCTTGAGGATTCAATTGTGCATTTCGTTTGGACCTTTGTCTAGAGCTAGGACATTGGTCAACAAGTCTTGATTCAAATGTCTAGTTTCTAACTTCTGTCTCTTAATTTTAGGAGTTTCAGATGTACTTGCCATAATATCAATTCACAGAAACCCTACTTTTGTGCTTGCTAGTTGAAGTGGTTTTAATACTAAAAACTTTAACTCAGTCTTAGGTACTTACTCGAATAGCAACGCCTTTTATGGTTCTTTTATTGTCGATCACCGCTACACTCCGTTTCCCTTCCCTTTGAATGCTCAATGATTTCCAAATAACCCAGGTGCTTGGTCTTTAATTCACTCAGCTCTAGTTCTTAAATGCCGTTTGATGGCAACTTTCATGTCATCGTAAGCATAATCAAATGTTTTGAATATAGGTCGTTGATCTGTTTATCATCGCTGCCAAATTTTCTCCTCGAAATACTGTTGTCTTGTCAATGGGCAAGTAAGTGCTTTCGCTATATCGAAAGGACAATATTTCATTCTTGCTGATATCTTTCTCTCCCCCCAATGTCTTCCTTAATAGTATACTCTTTCTTTCTTTTGGGATTTCAAAGAGACTTTGAATAACTTCACTCTGATATCCCAGTGTCCTTTCAAACTCTTCCTCGGATAGGCCTTGCAAACAGTCTCTTCGATATTCTTTTATCACTTCGATACATCATATTTTAATTTTGGCCAATGAAGCTTTTTTCCTTTTATATTATCAAAGCTGAGGCAATAAATGTTATCGTTTCATCGAAGGGACCATTCTCTCTGTCTTGCTAATATGCATTTTTCCCTTCGATGGAATCCTCAGTCCGACCATATGCTTGTTTCTTCTAGGGATATCGAAGGGACTAATAATTGGTTCTCACCAATATAGGTCTTTCCTCTCGATATCTTTAATAATATGTTTTTTCTGTTTGTCAGGTTTTCGAAGGGACTCCAGAAACTATCTCTTCAATGTTTCATTGTCACTTCGACATACTTATGATCCCATCGTATTTTCTTTCCTTTGATACATCAGATTTAGGTTTGTGAATGTTATTATTTTAATGCACATCATCCCATCGAAGGGACTCTAGAATATTTCCTCCCAATATTTCAGTGTGTCTTTGATGATGTCTTGTTTGGATTATCAAAGGGACGTTGAGCCAAGTCTTGCCGATGTTTCATAGTTTCTTCGATAAAGTTTATAATAGGAACTAGGTTTAATTATGGAGAACACATTGGATGTTTATAATGGAAAGCCTATGTGCTAAGGGATCAAGACACAAATTATTTTTAGGATTTTCTTAAGGCTAAATTTATGCAAATTTTAATAGTTGGTTCGGACATTTATGCATGTCAAGGATTTAGGCATGCTTTGCTTAAGTATATATATGATGCTGTTTTGGATCAATAGGGAGTTTTCAGTATTAGACAGACCTAAAAATTGATTTGCAAGGTGAGCCTGCTTGTGGAATTTGGACTTTTACAAGGTTAAGGTTCCACATATTTGATTCAATGTCTGTCAAGGTGGTGCAGTCATGCAAATTTTGGAGGTTCTAACAGAACCCTCTACATCACACAAGCAGGAAGGCATATCAAGAGGTCTCTGTGTGATCTCACATGAAATTTGAGCATTCACAGATAGTGTTATTCACAACAAGTGTGAGACCGACCCTTTCATACAATCATTGATTCATGAGGGGCAGTACGAGCCTTATGTTTGCAGGATCACATTCCTTTGTGTCTTGGAGGTGATTAAGGGGCAGTTTGACGTTTCTTTTGCAGCGAAGACCACAATTCATTTTTGCAAAGGTCGTCCATACCATTTGCAGCTGCGACCAGTGCTGCGATAATTGAGTGGAGACGTGCGGAAGAATTTGAGACTTGTGATAATAGCGTTGCGAACTATAATCTGTGGCACATTTTTTGCAATCTGTGTGTGCCTTGAATTGCATAGTGCAATCTTCTCTACCTCGATAATTTCTTCTTTGCAACGTGTGATACTTCTCCATTGTGGATAGCAAACTCATGATGAAGGCGTGATTTGCTGATTGGAGATTACAGTTTATTCACTGCAGGTCGATTTGTTTCCCGAAGGCATGAAATTTCCTGTTTGTTGGCCATGATTTTTTTGATTGGAGGCACGATTTTGACTTTGGCTGTCGCGATTTCTTTATTTAAATTGCGTTCACCCTGAGAGAGGGGCATGGAATTGATTGAGAGAAGCTGTGTTTCTATTTGGCGAAGGTCGTTTCATCTTTCTGAGGTCGCGATTTTCTTGTGGAGGGACGATTCGCCTATATCTGGCATGATTTACCTTCTGCTGGGCTTATGCTTTTATCACAGTTTGCATCAGAATTTGGGGGTTGAATTTATGCAATTGTGTTTCATTGTATTTGCTATCTATTCTTGATGATTGAAGGTAGCCACCATTGAACTGCTATGAGCATTGTAGATTCACCATGAGAGGAAACATCATAGGTGTGTTAACCACTTGGATGGGAATGAATGCTTTGATCATATATATTCATGTTATCTTTCTCTCGTTAGGTTTAGTTATAGCCATTATAGTATTTCAAAATATATTATTAGTCCTTAATTGTCATGTCAAAATGTAAAAGTATAAAAAATATTTGGACACATTATCGCTTGTACTCGACCTCCATATTGAGGGGGGGCATTATAAAATTAAGCCTCAAAGCCACATTTGCAAAGTAGCAAACTCACTTGGAGGTAGGAGGCAATGGAGGAAGGGGGACATTCAATGACCTCTCATCAGTCACTAGCGACGGGGCCGTGAATTGCATTAGTGACAGATCAACTTGTGCCAAAATGACTAAAGCCAAGATCAGTTTCCAGGTGGCAACGAAAACTATCTCATATCATTTAGGATCAGAGTGGCAATGATCTATAATGGTGGCTGCATATACGACAACGAGGACTTATTTCTCAAGCTTTTTATGCTGTGATTGGATGTGTTTGTACCCAATCACGATTGTTGATTGTTTGTGAGTGGATGTGTTTGTTCCCATTCACAAGATGGCATAAGTGATTGGATGTGTTTGTCCCCAATCACAATTGTTGATTGTTTGTGAGTGGATGTGTTTGCCCCCATTCACAAGATGGTATAAGTGATTGGAAGTATTTGTCCCCAATCACATGAGTTGGTGATTATGATTGGATGTGTGTGTCCCCAATCATAATTGTTGTGAGCAGATGTGTCTATCCTTGTTCATAACCTTGATGTTGGATAGATGTGTTTGTCCCTATGCAAACTTGATGTAATACCTTGGGTAGATGTGTTAGTCCCTATCCTCGGCTCCACGGGTAGATGTGTTTGCCCCTATCCTTGGATGAAAATACAATAATTGTGGTGAGGGTAGTTCTACCATTGCTTGTCATGAGTAGATGTGTATGTCCCTACTCATACCTTATGATGAACTATTGAATGTGGGTTGGTCCACTATCCCCGTTTGGAGAATAATGCAATATGGGGGGGTGTTAGGAATATTGCATTATTAAGTTTTTAGGTTTGTTAATTAGAAATTAGAATAGTTTAATGATAAAATAAAAGTGAGTTATAATAAAAAACTCATGTAGCTATTCTAGGTTTGAAAGTAATTAGTTGGGATTTTATTATGAGTTGTTTTAAGTTGTTAAAACAACTCATATATTTAGAGATTTGTTTCCTACAAAATAGGATACGAGAATCCTATATATATGTAATATGTATTGAATGAAAAATATGAAGCACGATATTTTGTTATGTTTAATTTTTACTATGTCTATTATTCTGCCTAAAATCTCTATTAATTCTTATCATGCCTACCCACTTATGATTCCAATTATATCACTTTATGCTTATAGTCTTGTCATGTCCATGCTTTTGTTCTTATGATACTATGCCTTATAATCTCTATGATGTGCCTGTGATGATCACCCCTGATTTTTTGTTGTGTTTTGCTTTGAGAAATAAACTGTGTTACATGGGGACGCGTCCCCTGCTCCAAAACCTCCCGTACCCGTCCCCATCCATCCTGGAGGCAGGGGGACGGATCGGGGACAGTCCTCGGCCGTCCCCGAATTAGGAAAATTCACAAGAAACAGTGGGGAATGTTTCCTCTTGTCTGGGAATGTCCCTCGTCCCTGGGTACGGCGGGGGACGTTAGAAACGGTGGGGAATGTTTCCTCTTGTTTGGGAATGGTCCCCCGTCCCCGGGTACGGCGGGGGACGTTAGGAACGTCCCTCGCTGTCCCCGGGGACGGCTAACCGTTCCCCGCGTACATGGAGCCTCTAGAAAATAAAAGAATATAAAATTTTGTTTTTTTAAACATTTTGTACTGCTGCTAAATGTTTTGCGGGGCCCACAACAACATAAAATGTTCGTGTAAAGTCTAAAAAGAAAAATTTAAATGAAACTTAATAAAGTTTCATAAATCAATTGATATTATTTGGGCTCTCACGGCAAGCGACGACAGTGGCGACGACTCTCACACAACAAAGCATGGGAAAAATTTGTCTCAACTCAGTCCAGATGATTTTTTGGCATTTTGCTCCTGCGTTTGGGCATTTAACAGAGACGTTTTTGCATTTTAAAGAGGCATGAAACAAATTTCTTCAAGTTTTTGTTTCTCACGCCTAGGGTAAAGTCGCGGCTAGGCCTCTATTTGATTGCGTTTTTTTCTTCACTCAAGCTACATTTTGTTTGTGTTTGGGATGCCTTGAGGAGCTGGGAGCTGCACTTAGTTCCATTTCCTACCACTTCCAGGTTTGAGATTAAATTTAAATAATTCTTTTGCTTCTGCATTATCTTTCACTTTTTTTAATTTTTAATTTTTGTTTTTATTTTCATTTTCTGTTTTCAATGTTCAATGGTTCATTGATTAAATGATTTGGTATCATTTTTACAAACTTTCAGATTTTCAACCAGCATACAAACTTCATATTTTAAAAAATAAAGAAAAAAAAGCCATACAAATTTCAAAATGAGCAGCAACAGCAGTGGCAGTGATAGTCATGAGGGTGAGGGTAGTGACAGTGAAAATGAAATTCAAAGAATGTCAATAGAACCTTCTTCTACCTCTGAAAATCCAACCCATGCTTCTTCAGACCATTTTGCATGCCCTGTACCCACTCTTCAAAGGTTTTCAAAAGGCCCTTTCAACCGCAACAAACCATTGCGTCAGTTTGCCACAGATGTGACTGTCAACAAGAAAAAAAAATCAGGGGGCAACAGGAAATGGCTTTGTCATGTTTGTGAATCTAATTACCATGGGAGCTATACTAGGATTAGAGGCCATCTAGTGGGTGACACTAGAAAGGGTGTTAGAGTTTGTGAGAAAATAACATTGGAGTAGCAACTTCAATTTGCAAAGTTGGCTGGATGTAGTGATGACCAAATCATTACCATTCAAAATAAAAAAACGACCATTAGTTGATTTGCAAGCCTCTTCCAATGTATCAGTTTCAGAGAGTTTAGGTAGAGGGAAGAAGAAAGCAAGTAAGAAACTTCAATCATGGGGTTGATGAATGCACAAAAACGTGAGCAAGTTGATGATGTAGTGGCCAAATTCTTTTATGCACATGCTCTTCCATTTCATTTGGCAAGGTCACCTTATTTCAAAACTATGGTGAAAGAAATATTGTCAGTTGGACCCTCTTATGCCCCCCTAGATAACATAGATTGCGTACCTCCCTCCTTGACAAGCAATATTCAAAAGCTACCTTGTTGATGGAGGAGATGAGGCAGACATGGCTTAGGACTGGTTGTTCCATTGTCATGGATGGGTGGACTGATATTCGACATAGGCCACTCATTAATGATATTCTTACATGCCCTGCTGGTTCATACTTTCTTCGAGCTGTTGATTGTTCTGGGAAGCGTAAGGATGCTGATTTTTGTTAGAGTAATTGGTTATTTACTTGATTAATTAAACAATATTTGTTTAATTAATTAAAGTTCCCTTTTATCTCTTTTACACTTAAGCTAACATTAGGTGCATAATAATTGATTATTTTATTAATTATTAATGTGCAAGCCTAGGGTTTTCCTTTTTGACCTATATGTGGTTGAAACTTTTCTTTTGTAATTATTCTTTTACACATTTGGTAAATACAGAGCTCCACATCTTTGAGCATTTTACTGTTTTTTGTGTTGCTTCTCTTTGCTTCTCCCTGTAATAGGTATTCTTAGCTTGCAGAGATCATTGGGCTCCTATGAAGTTGTATTTTCTCAACTCCTACATGGTATCAGAGCGTCAGATCTGTAGCTACCTGTTCTTGTTTTGAGAATTTTTGCATTGGAAGCAGATCTGGAGTTTCAAAAGTTTTTTGTTGTGGATTTGGGGGGGAGTTTATTTTTGGTGCACTTTGGGCAAAAACCAACATCACGGTTGAGTCCAGAAGGCCCCAAAACCCCTATTTTCATATAAAATTCGTCCAGTTTGGCCACAGTCAACTGAAAAGGCAAAATTTCTTTTGCCTCAGAGCCGTAAGGCCCCAGGGCACGCCATTTGAGGTGAAAATCTGCAAATTTTTTTTAAAAAAAATCAAATTTTTATTGATTTTTTAAAGTTTTTTATTTGGAAATTGGCGCTCCCTGTTCAAACTAGGGACGCCGCCCAATAGCTGCCCGGCGGCCACCCCAGAGCCGCCCAGCGGCCACCGGAGGGCCGCTCGGCTAGCGGCGCAGCCGACCACCGGCCCACCACCGGCTAGCCACCTGACAGCGGCCACCGCTCCGCCCTCCGCCGCAGCTCTGCCGCCGCGTCACCAGCCTCAGCCCCTTGGTCGCCTAGCGGACCAGGGGCCATTTTTTTAGCCTCCAGGGCTTAAAAAGGCAGAATTGTGCATTTTTAGGAGACTTCACGAAATCGGGTATAAAATGGGCATACTGTCTCCGTTTTTTTCAAACGAGATACCGTTGGAAAACTAATTCCGTGCCGGATGCCATTATATTGGTAATTTTCTCCAGATTTTCTGTTTGACTGTATTTTTTTCCAGTCAAAGTGGGGTTTTTTTTTTGCACTTCCGGGGCCATAGAAGCTGCAAACTTACTCCATTTTTCAAAAACGAATAGGCGTTGGAAAGCTATCAGCATGCTCTATTCAGATCTGTGATCTTTTTTTTCAGAATTTTCTTCAGGTACACGAGAATTTGTTTTGAAGCTTTTTTGCTTATGCATTGCTTCCTCTTTCTCAGTTTGTACTAGGGTTTGGGTTTATCTCTTGTGGGGGGTTTTTTTTTCTTGCTTTCTGTCATTTATATCAGAAAACCAGAACACCAAAACTCTCAAAAAAAAAATCAAACCCTTTTGCAACTTCTATCTATTTTGAAAGATCACATAATAATAAAAAACACAAGCAGGTACAGGTGCAGGGTTTCATGGCAGACTCCTCAGTTGAGTTACTCACATCACACAACTATCACACTTGGAAGTCTCGCATGACGAGGCTTCTTAGGTCACGAGGGTTGTGGTCTTGTTTAGATGAGGTTCAACCTCAGTTGCAGCGTCCTTTTGAGATTCTTCATCACAGGAACAAGATGGATGAAGCTATGGGTTTGCTATCCATGCACATTTCAGACAGTCTTCTGTTTCACCTTGATGTTTCGCTCACTCCTCGGGCCATGTGGTTGAAGTTTGAGACACTTTTTGGGACCATTAATGAGTTCCGAGCATTACAAATTGAGGCAGAGCTGGTTTCACTATTACCTGAATCATTTCCCACTATTGAGGACTTTTTGAACAAGTTCAAAACTATCCGCACTGTTTTACAGGATTGTGGCAAGGATAAGTTAGACACAGAGTGCATTTACTTGATACTTTTGAAGCTTCGTGGTCCATTTCAGATATTTGCTTCTTCCTTCTATTCCACCATGGATGGTCTGGGTGCTCGTTTTACCATGCCTACCTTTGATGTGTTTTGTGAGCGTTTGTCTCGTGAGCAGTCACACCTTTCTCAGATAGATATGCTCTCAGGATCAAAGAACAAAGCATTGGTTGCTCTGTCATTTAAGGAGAAACAGAAGCAGAAACCGAAGCCCAAGAAAGATTCTACAGGCAGTGAGCATTCCTCCAAACCAACTCCCAAGTCTGATTCCAAACCACCACCTAATCCGAAACAGGGGAACTCTTCGAAGTCTGGTGAGTCTTCCTCCAAGACTAAGAAGAAATCAGGAGACACTTGCAGTTTTTGTGGCAAGGAAGGACATCCAGTTTCCAGGTGTTGGAAACGATTAAAGGCTTTAGAGAAAGCCATGCAGCAGCATCACATCTCCTCACCTTAGTCGTCTTCTCCTTCCACAGGGAAAGGCTATGCTCTCACTGCTCGAGCATTGACCTATGGGTCCACTTGGATTTTAGATTCTGGTGCTTCTCACCATATGACTCACACTCAACAGTTGGTCACTTCTCTTGCCTCTTGTGGTACTTCACAGATTGCAGTGGGTTACTCTACACAGCTTTCAGTCTTGGGTTCAGGTTTTGTCTCTTTGGATGGGGGTACTCTACAGGATGTTCTGGTTGTTCCTGACATCTCGACGAACCTCCTGTCCATTTATCAGATTTGCCATTCTGGCTCTGGTAAGACAGTTGAGTTCTCACCACATGATGTGGTTATTCGGGACCTCCATGACTCTGATTTGGTTGTGGCTACTGGGTATGTTGATACTGCATCACGTCTTTACAAATTTGATGAATTTGAGCCTTCTGAGGGTACAGGTTCATCTCTTATGGCACATGCAGATTTAGTGAGTAAGCTTTGGCATGAGCGTTTGGGCCATGTCAATTACAGATATCTTCAACAGATGAGTACATAGACACTTGTTCTTGGTCTTCCACAGATTTCTTTCACAGACGGTGTTTGTCATGGTTGTGTGCTTGGCAAGCATCACAGGAATCCCTTTCTGAAGGGAAGAGCCACTCATGCTTTGGCACCCTTGGAGTTGATTCATAGTGACCTCATGTCATTTCCCACTCCTTTTTCTGGGGCCAAGTATGTACTCACATTCATTGATGACTTCTCTAGACGCACATGGGTGTAATTTCTTAAGTACAAGTCTGACGTCTTTGATTCCTTTCGAATCTTCAAGACATTTGTAGAGAAGTAGTCTGGCCTTTCTATTCGGCGGATACGTACAGATAATGGGGGGGAGTATGTGAATCAGGCTTTTAGAGATTTTTGCACTGAGCATGGTTTGCAGCATTAGTTTACTGTTCCCTACACCCCTCAGCAGAATGGTGTCGTTGAGAGAAAGAATAGGACTTTACGGGAGATGGCGAATTGTATGATTCAGTCCAGGTCCATGGATCCATCCTTTTGGGCTGAGGCAGTTAATTGTGCCAACTATATTCAGAATCAGATGCCTCATAAGGCAATTCGACATATGACTCCTAAGGAGGCTTGGTCTCATGACAAGCGTAATGTTTCATCATTTTGAGTATTTGGTAGTGAGGCATGGGCATTTATTCCTGATGCTCAGAGGAGAGCCATGGAGCGGAAGAGTCGACCCCTCATTTTTGTCGGCTACTGTGAGGATGCTAAGGCGTACAGGTTGTTTGATCCTGATTCTAGAGAGGTCCTGTTTCGATGGGATGTCCAGTTTGATGAGCGCGTTCCCACAGTGGATACCCTGTCTCCAGTGTCTACTTCACTACCTACTCCTCCCACTGCAGCTCTTCAGGATTATGTTGAGGATGATTCTGATGAGGATGCTGATGATCCCCCATCTCCACCTCCACTTGCTCCACCTTAGATGCCCAAATGGGCTCGCTTTACTATTGAGGCAGCAGGATCTATGGCGGGTGATCCTTCCGACACTCGTCGCACCCGTTCTCATACTGCGGGTTCTAGTCTTTTGAGTCATGCTCTTTCAGAGGATCCTCAGAAGTTTTCTGAGGCGACAAGTCACCCTGAGTGGGATAGTGCTATGGAGGAGGAGTATTCTTCTTTGATGAGGAATAGCACTTGGGATCTTTGTCCTCTTCCTAAGGGCAGAAAGATGGTTCGGTGCAGATGGTTGTATCGCACCAAGTATGCTGCTGATGGTTCTATTGATAAGTACAAAGCACGTCTTGTTGCGAAGGGTTTCTCATAGGTTGAGGGTATTGATTACTCCGAGACATTTGCCCCTGTCGCCAAGATGAATTCTATTCGCTTTGTACTATCACTTGCAGCTTCTAGGGGATGGCCCATTTTTCAGATGGATGTGAAGAGTGTGTTCTTGCATGGTGACCTACAGGAGGAGATCTATATGGAGCAGCCTCAGGGATTTGTGCAGGATGCTTCTTTGGTTTGTAGACTTCGGCGTTCATTATATGGTCTCAAACAGGCCCCTCGGGCTTGGAATGAGAAGATGGACTCTTTTTTGCTCTCCACTGGTTTCACACGCTGTCATTCTGATCCCATAGTCTATATTCAGAATCTTGAGGGTGAGATCCTGATTCTTGTGCTATATGTTGATGATCTCCTCATCACAGGTAGCTCATCCTCTATGATTTAGCATGCTTAGCGAGCTTTGATGGAGCAGTTTGAGATGACAGATCTCGGTCTTCTGCACTATTTTCTTGGTCTTTAGGTGATTCAGTCTTCTGATGGGATCTCCATTTACCAACAGAAGTATGCTCTTGATATGCTTCAGCGCTTTGGCATGCTTGATTGCAAGCCTGCCCCCACACCTTTTCAGTCAGGGGTTGTTTTGACTACTACTTGCCCCACTCCTTCAATAGATTCTACACTTTACAGGCAGTTGGTTGGCAGTTTGTTGTACTTGACTCACACTCGTCCTGATCTTTCCTTTGCGGTTGGCCTTGTCTTTCGATTCTCCCATGATCCTCATGAGAGTCACTGGCAAGCTGCCAAACGTATTTTGAGGTACATTCAGGGCACCATTTCTTATGGCATTCACTACACATCAGGGGATCCTCACATTGTTGGCTACATTGACTCAGATTGGGCTGGTGATGTCAATGATCGAGAGTCTACTTCTGGCTTTGTTTTCTGTCTTGGCTCTAGTCCTATCACATGGTCTTGCAAAAAGCAGACTGCTCATGCATTATCATCTACAGAGGCTGAGTACCGAGCTGCTGTGCTCGCTAGTCAGGAGATTTTATGGCTTCAACAGTTGATGACTGAGTTTGGTTTTCCTCCTGATAGTCCCACTATTCTTTGGTGTGACAATCAGAGTGCTATACACATTTCTCGCAACCCGGTGGAGCATCAGCGGACGAAGCACATTGAGCTTCATATGCATTTCATCAGACAGTTGATTCAGGATGGTTCTCTCATCTTGGAGTATATTCCCACTGCCGAGCAGGTTGCAGACATCTTCATGAAGCCTTTTGCATCGCCGTGCTATCTTCAGTTGCGCTCTATGCTTGGGGTGAAGGAAGTTGTCCTTGGGGGGTCTTAATGAGGCCTTCCTTCCTTCATGTTTCTTTTAGCATGTTATTCTATCTCTTTTTGGAGAGGAGTTTTTTCCCACTGGGTTTTCTCCTTTTCTCCGTTTCATAGAGAGTTCCTTGTACTTGGGTACCTGATTTGGCCTTGTTGCCGGGACCCATTGTTTTTGCTTTCAGTAGCTGCTTCTAGGTTTTAGCTTCTCCCTAAGTCTAGCTTAAGGGGGGGTGTTAGAGTAATTGGTTATTTACTTGATTAATTAAACAATATTTGTTTAATTAATTAAAGTTCCCTTTTATCTCTTTTACACTTAAGCTAACATTAGGTGCATAATAATTGATTATTTTATTAATTATTAATGTGCAAGCCTAGGGTTTTCCTTTTTGACCTATATGTGGTTGAAACTTTTCTTTTGTAATTATTCTTTTACACATTTGGTAAATACAGAGCTCCACATCTTTGAGCATTTTACTGTTTTTTGTGTTGCTTCTCTTTGCTTCTCCTTGTAATAGGTATTCTTAGCTTGCAGAGATCATTGGGGTCCTATGAAGTTGTATTTTCTCAACTCCTACAATTTTCAGTTTGGCATTTTGAGGGAGGCCGTAGAGGAGGTTGGGCCTTCTAATGTTGTGCAGGTTGTGACAGATTTAGCTCGTGTTTGTAAGCTAGCTGGTTTGATGATTGAGAATGCTTACAAACATATTTTCTGGACTCCATGTTGTGTACATGCTTTGAATAATGCTTTGAAAGACATTGGAAAATAAGATTGGGTGAGGGCAGTAGTTGCAGAGGCTAGAGGCATACAAATGTTTGTATGCAACCATCGCACTTCACACGCACTATTCCGGTCTTATTCAAAGAAAGAATTCCTTAGACCAGTTGAGACTAGATATGCTAGCTACTATATTTTGTTGGAGAGGATGTTGGAGGTCCAAGATGCTCTACAAGCCATGGTTGTTTGTGCAGATTGGAAAAGGTGGAATTTGTCAAAGACAAATGAAGGCAAGGAAGTGAGAGATAGAGTACTTAATGAAACTTGGTGGGCCACTATCAAGTAAGAAATCTGAAAATTTAAATTGTTTTTGAAATTTTGAATTTGTTACACTTTGTTTTACTTTGTAGTTTGTATTTTAAAAGTTCTAATATTTAATTTGTTGCTTGTAGGTATATTTGCTCTTTCATATCACCAGCTGTGAGGGTAATCCGGTATGCAGATACAGACTCTCCTAGCTTGGGAGAGATATATGAGACTTTTGATAGCATGCTTGACCAAATGAAGCAAGCTATTCGTCAAAAGGAACCTGAGTTGAGATTTTATGAGGACCATATTAGGCCTATTGTGACAAAGAGGTGGAACACAATGAATACCCCTCTTCATATGCTTGCCTATGCTCTTAATCCGAAGTGGTATGTACCTAGACCTGGCCGAATGCTTCCTTCTGAGGATGACGAGGTGATAGAGGGGCTTACAACAGCCCTTCGTAAAATATATACCAATGAGCTAGCAACCATTATTAGAGAGCAGTGGCTTATGTTTGCTGATCTTCAGGGTCCTACATTCAGCAAACCAGAGGCTAGGACAGATAGGGCCACCATTGCACAAAACAACCCCATTGGATGGTGGAAATTTCATGGGAAGGACACACCGGATTTGAAACAACTTGCCATTCATTTGCTCTCACAGATTGCTAGTTCCTCTGCTGCAGAGAGGAATTGGTCCACCTATGGCTTCATCCACTCCATTAAGAGGAACAGGCTTACTTCAAAACGAGCTGAGAAATTAGTTGCAGTTCATAGTGCCTTGAGACTTCAGGACCGTCAGACTACTGAGTATCGGCAAACTCCAGCAGCACGATGGGATGTAGATCCTGAGGACGTTAGGCAAATTGATGAGGATGAGGTGCAACCAGGATTGGTCGGACTACCATTGGATGATCCACTCTTGCCAGAAGATGATAGTGACTCAGATAGTTCTGAGTCTTTTGATATTCATAGCCCGAATGAGGCTTAATTTCATAGACTGTTGGACAATGTATTTAGTATTTTGATTTTCATGTTTGAACTTTGAGACTTTTGGATGCATGTTTGAAACATTTGGATATTGATAGACCATGGTTTTATTGATGTTTGATATTGCTATGATAAATTTTATAATGCTGTAATGACATTTATTATGTTGTTATGCTACTACTCTCGCGATTTATTTATATATTGATATTGTTGTTATCAATTATTAATTTATTGACATATATCTCTCTCTTTCCCTCTCTTTGTCTATAATATATTAATAAATTTTGAAAAAATCATATATATATATATATATGTATTTTGTATGTCGCCGTCCCCTACCGTCCCCTACCGTCCCCTAAAAATGGGCCCCTAGGAAACGTCCCGGAAACGCGTCCCCAGCCGTTCCCCCGTCCCCGTCCCCAAAAGGCCGTGGAACACAGGAAATAAACGGAAATGCAAAAATGTTTGTTTTCAAAACTCATTTAACATTAGGATTGCATACATTGACAATATCATGGCATTGCAAGTGAATATCTTGGCATTACATCAAAGCATGTAATAACTCAACTACAATATCAAAGAGAGATGATTAACAACTGAAATCAGATTAAGGAAATTTATATCAAACCTGTTTACAGTCGAAATAGTGCACTTTCAGTCATTCAAATGAGCAGCAATACATCCCAAACTCCTCACGAAATGATCAATTACAAGTGCTAATCAATTCTAAACTGTCCCTTCTCATTAAGCCATCATTTTACAATGTAAAGACGTCTCAAAGGAGCAGATTACAGGCCTCTAAAATTGCAGATTGAAACCCAGTCTGAAACCCCAGGTCAACGAAATGGTATGGCCTTCTAGAAGGGGCAATTTTGCCTCAAAAATTAGAATTTCAACAAACACCACAAATGAGTAACCCAAATGAGTCGCCCAGCTGAGAAGAAACCAATGGATCAATACCTAGAATGATATCTTTTTGTCTCACGGAGATATGAACAATTTCATGGTTCCCAGCTACTCAGAAAAAGCATTTCCAGAACTTAGAAAATCTATATCAGCACTCAGAAATTGAATCAAATCTACTCTAAACTCACACCAAAATACCAAAATCCACACACCACACCAAAACTCACAAACTCACATCAAAATACTGAATATATCTTCATTTTAATCACCTCCAAAATCACCCAACAACGAAAATCACTAAAAGATATGATAACTTGAACTCCAACCAGCTAGGGTAGTTTTTTCACCACCAAAACCAGCTATCTAGAGAAGGGTTTTCATCCTCCAACCAACAAAGATGAACTCAGGAAACATTCCTGCAGCATAGCATTATGTTGCCAAAAGCCAAGATAACCAAATGAGAGCTCAAATGAGAATATATAGAATGAAGGAGAAATTAGGGCAACCAAGCTTCAAATTTTAATTCTTTTCCCTGCAAGACGTTCAACCGATTCTAGAGCTCTCCAATATGAAATATTTAATTTTACTTTATTCCTCCTCAAACTTGGTGTCTACCTTTGGAGGCAACAGTAATCTTTTATTAAAAATATTAAACCTCCTTACCTTTGCATCCACTTATGAAACATAAATTTGCCATTTAAAAACAACTTAAAGCACCACATTGCTAGGCGTTGATCAAGGGGGTTTCCCATGAACCCATTACCCCTTCACTTAAGTCATAAAGTGACTTTATAAAAGACTTAAGTGACGAAAATCAAATATTTTTCTGAAAACATTAGAACTCACCAAGGCTAAAACTAGAAACCACTGCATTGAATTGATAGAGGAATAGGGGCCAGGACCAGGTGCTAAAAATGGCACTTACTAAAAATAGCAATTTTCTAAAAATAGTGAGTCAAATCTCACAATTGATCCAATCGGAGCCCAACTGGAACTTACTATAAAGATAGCCACTGCTAAAAATAGTAACTCTGCCGGAAAACACAAGAAACCTCCACAAAAGCTCATCACAGGACACTGAGTCCCCTAACCATATCCACTTAGCCTATTGGAACCAGGAATGGGTTAATGAAAAGCTCGTACTGAACTAGGTGCAAGAAGGGGACATTATAGTGCCACCCTACGATCACACATTGAGACCCTTGTCATGACCTTATCTCATACAACACATTAATACTTATATGATCTTTATCTTTAGGGCCATCTTCATCTTATCATCTTTCCTTATATTTAGGGGCAATCATCCCTAACTATGCTTTCATGTTCACATCCTACTTATCTATGTGTACATGCTTATATCATCATTATATGCTTGCATGATCCTTATTTGTCCTCTAGGTCCATCTTTATTTTATAATTTTCCTAGATTGGGGGAAACATTATGCATTGATGCTCATCTTTATTTTTTTTCTTACATTATACATCGTTACATGCTATACATGCTTACATCTTATTTGATCATTTATATTGTTTATCCTTATCATTGTCACGTATCACTTTTCCTCTCCTCAATTTGTTGCATTCGTTGGGTACAACTAGTTGGAAGAGGCATACATTATTGTTTACACATTTCACAATTGATATTTTAGATAACAAATTATACATACCACTGAAATATTCCGAGCCAATTTTTTTCAAATTTTCAATTACAATAAGCAGAGCAATACATAGTCGTTAGGGTTAACTCTAAACCAAAACGATGCTGAAGCAACTCTAACCAGAATGTACACCAGGATCCCGATGTGGGCAAGGTGTGAGCATTGGTCAGAGGATCTGAATGCGGAAACAGAGCTGGAAGGAACTCTAACCAAGAATGGCGCCAAGTGATGGCGAGCATATGGTCAGAGGATCTTAATGGAAATGCTGATACAAGAACTCTAACCAAGAAATGCGTCGGCGAACGACGAGCATATGGTCAGAGGATCCCTATCTTCTATTATGCTGAAAGTAAACTCAACACCCAGAATGTGCTTTCAAACCCGGAGTGGGAACGGAGCTACCATAGGGCGGAGATGTAAGATATTACAATGCAAATCAAAGTAAATAGGCGGCAAGCCAGCCTCCTCCACTAATAGTGGGAAATATAATAAAGAGCTTACAAATGTGAATATTGGCTGGTTAGTACTACTAACAGCCTTACAATGTAATATATCTCCTGCAAGCACGATGGATTATAGAGATAATCAAATTGCTGAAATGTAGAGCTACTCCAAAATGATTAATATGACTAAGACAGACAATCCCAGCCCTATTAATAATTTTACTAAGTCTGATATGACAGACCTGCAGTTAAAATGGTGAAATCAGCAACTCCATAACTCACTTAAATGCTCATATCTCTCTCAATACTCACTCATTTAACTTGAAATCAGTTGCAAAACATTCTAATGATGATGACAATGAAGATGGATCACAAAAAATTCTCACAAAGACCCCTATTTATTTTGCACGACTTCCAAAGCACTTACAAAGTGAAATTGCCTGCAAGCAAGGGCGATTTACTTTAGATAATTCATAGACTTCAAATAAAATTCTGGAAACTTGCACATATGGTCGCCCTACATAGGAAAATAGATTGGAATAGTACCCAGAACAATATTATTTCTGTTTCTTGAGTTGTGAGTAAAAACAACCTACAGCCATACAAACCAGCAACTCTAAAATTGACAGAAAATACAATAACTCAACTACAGAATGTGAGAAGAACCAACTACAATGAAAGGAAACCAACTACAACTAAACCTCTCAACTAGTTGCTGTCTTTCAAGCAAGAAGAAGAGCCAAGCTAGGAGGTATGCATTCCTCGAAGCAATTCCAACACCATTCCGGCAGCATAACTTTGCAAATTCATCAGATGAACAAAATGAGGACCCAGAGCTCCAATTTATAACTTCAGAAGAGCTTTCTAGAAACCTCCAAGAAGGGCGCCACCTCAAAGATTCTTTTAGGTCATTGACTTGTCTTTTGTCTTCACCCTTAGGATGGCGTACTTGCTTAAGAAGATAAATTTCACTTTTTAAATAAAATATTTGGCTCACCCAAAGTTGGCGTCCAAACTCCTTGAGCAATATTTGGCTTTAGAAATATTAAAATATTTCCTCCATGTGAAAATACCCTTCAATGTCCCCCTTTTAAAGACAATATTAGTTCATGATTGTAGAACAAGGAATTATAATGTTAAATTATAACATTATAATATAAAATATCTTATATCACCATGGAAATGCATCAGAAGCCAAATTCAACCATACCGTCTGAACAGATTGCCATAGTGAAGCCTATTGATTAGGAGTCAACAAGTCAACTGCTAAAAATAGAATTTACTAAAAATAGTAAATCCATGTAATTGCTCAGAATGCCAAACCGAAACCACTAATGCGAAGCTCTCAGAAAACCCAGAAGGAATCAGCAATCCAAGTTCAACATTTCCAAGTGCAAGCTCCGCAAAAAGACGAAAACGTCCTCCAAGAAGTTTGGAAACCCTGATTCGAGCTTCTGCTTAGCCTACGAGTTCCCAGAAATAGGCTAAATCTAAATGAAGAGCGTAGGGCTAAATTGGGGACATTACAGACAAAGACTATCATTATATCCAAATAGAGCTTGATTTCATTACACATTCACATTGCACCGAGATCTATCACGTTGCCATATCATGTGGAGATTTATTAAATTAAATTAGTACATAATGCAACAATTTATCTCATTTTCTATATCATGTAGCGATCTACCACATTTCCATGTCATGTGGAAAGTCATTGCATTATATGTTTGCATCACACAACGATTTGTCACATTACCAAATAGTGCATAAATTTATTACATCACCATATTCCATAGTGATTAATTGCATTCACATCATGTGGATACTTATTGTATTGCCACACTACATGTATTTTTATCACATGGACACATTGTGTAAACCCATTTTGCATTACTTTATTGCACATGCTCATATCACATTACCATATTGTGCATATCCACATCACATTACTACATCATGTTGCAAGGTGTGCGCCCTTGGTCTCCTTGTGTTGTGCAGCGTAGCGCTCGGGTTTGTGACATGGCTTAACTGCCTTTCGTGGATTCATTAACTTTGGTGGTTGTATTAGGCATTAATAGGTTGATCTTTTGGTGCAACGACAATCATCTTTGCAACAATTGGTATTAGATCCTGGGTCACGGGTTCGAACCCCTCACTTGTACGGGGGGGGGGGGAATTGTTGCAAGGTGTGCGCCCTTGGTCTCCTTGTGTTGTGCAACACAACACTCGGGTTCGTGACATGGCTTAACTGCCTCTCGTGGATTCATTAACTCTGACAATTGTATTGGGCATTAGTAGGTCGATCTTTTGGTGCAACGACAATCGTCTTTGCAACACATCACTCATGCCTAATCATAGTTCCACATTGCATGGATTTTTTTTCATATCTCTTTTGTTGGCGTTTCAATTCTCACCTTTGGAGTGTGTATTGGAAATGGACAGCTATGCACAAATAAACTGCTCTTCAAATTAGGAGGGGAAGCTCCCTCTTTTGTTGTTGATGCGTAAAAAGAAATGTAAACTAAGTTCCTATCTTTTTACTCAGCTGAGAGCACAAGGTTTATAAAACTCTATGCGTTGCAGCTGAGGTTTTTCTCTAGTTTCGCATATCTCGACTACAACTAGGCCTACTTTATAACTATCCTATCTCCTCAAGTAAATTTAGAGCGAGAGAATTTAGGAGCAATTGGGAATGGTTGGATCACTTAGAAAAACTGTCTCTCAGAATGCATCCAAAGGCTCATTGCTCTTTCAGATTTATGCTGAAATAAAGTTTGTGCAAGTAATCATCAAACGATAAACTATATCTCAGGATTCCCTTGGAGGCGAGGTGCTCTTTCTGGGGTGTAGGCTGAAATAAAGGTTATTAGAAACAACATCAAATGATAGTCCTGATCTCTAAATTCCCTCGAAGGCGAAGTGCTCTTCTCGAGGTGTAGATTGAAAGAAAAATTACAAGAAACAACAAATATGAAATATCTTGAGAATTTTGGATCAAAGGCCCATTGCTCTCTTGATTTATTATCTCAAACTCGATCAAAGATTACACTTTTTGGGACAGCAAATTGTATGAAAGAGGACAATCATCCAACATTACGATCAACCAAAATACACTTGACAAATATTGAACACAAATACATGAACAACAAGAACGCAAGCAAACAGCTCAGCGTTTTGCTATAACAAGTATGATTCAAGAACATATACTAAGTGAACAAAGTCACAGGCCTTCGAGCTTAGCGTTTTGCTACCGTGAAGTAAAGTTAAAAATAATGAGCAAAGGTTGCTCTTATTTATAGAAACTCAAAGGAGTATGAAACCCTAAAGTCTCCTTGAGTTAACATTCAGTTCTTGCCAATCAACAAGATTTATTCATATGTCTAAAAGTAGGTAACCTAATAGTTAACTGGAAAGACTACTTCAGTTAATTAATTATAAACTAAATAGAACTCCAATGTACAAAGTTGTCTCAAAAAATAGACATGCATATAAGGTGGGACATCGAGTTAACTTGGAAAGAGGCATCAAGTTAATTGCTTGTCTCAAATGCTATTTTTGGAGAAGGTAGGACGTCCCAACTGGCAGTTCACACCTCATCACTTTGAGTAATCAGCTCCTCTAACTAGTTGTTAACTGTCTTTGCATTCGAACAACTAATACTCTTCAGGATGACATCATGTCATTGTAGCATCTCCTTGCCACTTGTAATTTGATCCTGAAAATGGCATCTCTTTTCAGCTACATCATCAAGTTTACTGACATGGCAGCAACCTGACTCAACCTACAGTCAACAAGGTCACCGCAAAAACTGCTATGGACAAAGTCCTGAAACTACATCTACACTTCAACGAGCTCAATGTATTCACCTCCTTCATGTT
Organism: Sequoia sempervirens; assembly: GCA_007258455.2. Taxonomy (NCBI): domain Eukaryota; kingdom Viridiplantae; phylum Streptophyta; class Pinopsida; order Cupressales; family Cupressaceae; genus Sequoia; species Sequoia sempervirens. The sequence goes on from VDFB02321128.1 coordinate 432,528, forward strand.
GGTATTGGCAAGGGATGGATGTCACCAATGTTCTTACAAACTTAATAGTGCTTGCCACACTTTTTCTGCACTCAGTCAATTCTGTGGAGATTGTATCACACACTTTTACCTTGTAGACAAGTTCTTTTCAAGTGAAAAGCTTTTGTTTGTACTCATCCACAGTGACTAATTCATACGCCATTCTCAGGTTTGAGATGGTGATCTCATCTTGAGGCCTGCTTTCTGCTATGCTCTATTTTGATTCCTAGATTTTTGTGCGGAGGTCATGGGCATTGTACCTCAATTGACGAACTCTTCCACTTGGTCTTTCAGGTGTTTTCCATATAGAATCAACCGACTTAGCTGATTTTGTTCTACAGGTAGCTCCAGCATTTGTGAAAGCAAGGCAATGACATTGGAAGTACCGTGCATCAAGTTAGAGATATACTGCCGTAGTTGTTGGTTTTCAGCCTTGAGGGTTGCTTTGTCTTCACCATCCTTCACCACTCTTTCTTTTATGCTCACTGATGCAACCTCAAAGAGATCTACCTCAACCTGGCATGTGCTTTTACCAAGGTTGACTTTCAACAAAGTGAAATTGTCAACCTCTACTTCATCTGCATTTTCATCCTCAGGTGGTGCGGCGGTCTTAATGACAATCTCGTTGTCAACGTTCTTTTCCACATGGACCTACTTTTTGAAAATTTTCTCTAATGTGTCTTGGTAGACATGATCAAATTCTGCAAAGTCCAATTGGTAGGACGACTTCCTCCTCTTCCTACCCATGAGATTCTCAAGCCAAGATGAATCTTGACTAACCTCGCAGGAAGGATTGGTGCTAGTCCCATGAACTCCTAACGAGTGAGATTGTGTTGCGATGTCACGTGGTGGTGAATCTGGCTCCAAATCGATATGGATTGGAGACTACTGCGGTGACGATTGAATAGGAAGCTCTGTTTCCATTTCTGGCACTATCTTAGCTGTATTTGTGGCTGTCTCCACATGTTGCTCTTGCTGATTTATATCAGCAACTTGCATTTTTCCCTTTGTATTTCCTGACATTCTGCTTCCTTTGGGAGGGTTACTCCTTGCTTTCTGTCTAGGTTTCCACTTTGAAGTGGAAGGTAGTGAAGTAGTAACCAATGGCGGCTCTGTGTTTGGAATGACTACCTTCTGCGTTCTTTTGGTGTCTAAGAAAAGCTGGCTGTTCCTAACAACTCTGCTTGTCCTTTCTTCAGTGGATATGCTTTCCTTGGCGTACCAATCTACGGACCGAAGTGGTTGCGAGTCAATTTGGTCCCTAAAAAATGTGGGAAGTATGACGTCCCCATCATCAGATAATCCTTCCACATCCTCTGACAAGAAGTCAACGATCTACGGAAGGGTGAACTTGCTATAGTTGTGCCTTCGCTCTTCAAACTCATCTTCACAACTAAACTAGTAATCCTCCATGGAAGGTTTGTTTGAAGAATGATGACCAAGGCATGCTGAAAAGTGACCCCAAGGGTCATATGAGCGTCTTTTGATGAGAAACTTAAGGTTAAGTCTTGTCATCTCATTGCTCATAGCCTTGGCGCTCGTTGCTAATCTGCACCTATAGATACCCATCTGAAAAGGAAAGTTGGTAGCTGTCTTGCGTTTGCTACATAGAAAGGTATGGACTTCATGCAACTATTGTAGAAACTCCATGAATACCACCTTATCCGATGGATAACAGTGTAACATGGTTGGATGACCTAAGTATCCATATACACAGATGTAGGTAAAAGTGGGGAATTGGATGAACCAATCCACCCAATCTACCATAGCCAACTTGGCTGCTGGTGAGATGCGTACATCATGATCAAGGTCCCTTACGGTGTGCATTAGGAATTGGTCGTTCACTTGCTTGAAGTGTCGTTTTGATTGTGTGAATTCAAGTTGCGAGAAATGTTTGTGAACCTTCTGCACACCCAAAGTTCCCACAGTGTTCAACCCTCTAAATAGGCCTTAGAAGGCTATTAGATATACGAGGTACAAAAACATGTGGAATTCGTGGGCCTTGAAGAAATCAGTCATCTATTTGTGGAGAATATCGTTGATCAAGGTAGGTCAGTCATAGTGTTCTTTGTTGTTGACAAATTGAGCCATGATTTAATACATCCATGGCTGGAACTTGTTTGCCTCTTCTTGACCGGTGATACAATTGAGTAGCGTGATCATGGTCGCGTACTCGTCTTTGAATTCTCCACGTCCCACGTTCTTTGGCAAGTTGTTTCTTTTCTCTTTAAGCCACCTTTCTGCCATTCTTTTGTGACACTTTTCCTTTGACGTGTTGAATTCCTTTTCACATTCCTCCATGGATATGACCAAATTGTTCTCACAATGTGGAATAGTGAAGCATCTCTTGATATCCTTGGGCTTGAGATTGCATATTACTCTCCCATCTGTTGATTGAATCTCTCGTGCAGTAGGGTTGTAATGCTTTACACAAGCGATTACAAATTCTACGCTCTGCACTGATATGGGAAATGATGCTGCCTCAAGCAATCCGGATTGCTCAATATTCTGAAGTGTGCTTTGGTCTATGCTTTCTAACTTGTCCAAACTGACTTCTGGGTGTGCCCGATGCAAATTGGTGTCAGCCGTCTACAAGAAGTCATGAAGTAAGACCGATTTAGTCTTGTATTCAACCTGAAAGAATTGCATTTTGAAAACCTTGAAGATTGACTGGGCACACGACACTGTTTGAACAACTTTTCATGACGGCTAAAAATAGCCTCCTCAAGGGCCACTTTTTACGAAATTTTTTTAGATGTGGGTTTTGTTGGGGGTATCTTTTTGAACGAACCCACAACGTAAGATTTTTGAAAAGATGAGTTTTCCTTTGACATGCAATAACGCCTTGGGGTAGAAGCTTTAGAGGCTCCAGAAGCTCTTTTTTCCCTAAAAATTCTTACACATGGGTATTGTAGGCGCCTGTGAGTTGATCAAACCCAGTTTGTCAATTTTTGAAAACAGTTTTTTTGTAGAAACCCTAAAAAATGGGGGCAATGGGGCAACTTTTTCAAAGAAATTTGGCACATGGGTTTTGTAGCCAATCTTGTGCTAAACATACCTAGGCCATATCTGTGAAAAAAATTCGTTTACTTGGACATGCAAGAATATCTAAGACGAGAACAAAAGAAATATGTGGGGAGAACTTAGAAGTTATAAACTGCTTCCCTAAATCTTTAAGAAAAATGACAAATGGAGAAACCCAATTTGATGAAATTTTGACAAGAAGATCTTCTGTCTCTGAAATGGACGTCCTAAAAAGATGGAATCTAGAAAACCATTCCTCTGTGCAACTTGATCTTGAAAACACGAAGAACATTGAAAGTAGCCTCTGTTAGATCCTTCAAATGGCGTTGGAGAGAAAATATCTGTATTTTTAGCTTCAACTTGCAAAGAATGATGAAGAATGGACGCCTAGGCTTTGATAAATATCAATTTGGAGTTGCAAGCATCAGTGAGGGTGCCAAACCCTGATCGAAGAGTTAATTTGCTTGGTTGGGAGTTAGCTGGAACAATCTCCACCAATTTGGGATGCCTAGACATGAAAAAGTCTCCAAAAATCCTAACTGGGAGTTGACTTTTGGACGCCACCTTGCTAGTGTTGAAGATTTTCAACTTTTGCTTGATAGACAGCCTCCGTTCGATCTTGAATTCTAGTCGCCTAATTGATAGTGAAGCCTTGCTAACAAATTCACTGTGGTGTTGGATCAACTCCAGGAAGAGATGTTATTGGAAGTTGTGAACCTTGAAAACTGAATCTGGTGGCTTGAATTCTTGGGCGCCTTTTCCCAGAAGGGTGCTTTTTCTGCCAGACTTAGGCAATTTCTTGGATGTTTTTTTAATTTCTTCAATTTGACTCTTCGTGCTTCAATCTGTAGTTGTCGGTGATTGACGACCTGCGGACTGGATGTTGAATCCAACGCGAAGTTGGAAAAATTCCGAAAAGGATGACTATATGTGCAAGTTCTGAAAACTGATTTAGGAGGCTCAAATTCTTGGGTGCCCCTGGCCTACAGGGGTGCCTTTGTGCTTTTGAGACACAATTTGCACTTCGTAACCCTTGACGAAATGCTCCAGTTCGACCCTCGTTGCTGGGAGTTTGATTGCTTCGATGTTCGTGCTGATGGTTTCATCGTGAAGACTGATCAACTTTGAAGAGGTCTTCTTGGGAGTCACGAAGCCTGAAAGCTGCATCTGGTTGCCCAAAAGGTTGGGCGCCATTTCCTAGGAAGGTGCATTTTCTTCAACATTTAGTCAAATTTTCACGTTCTTCAACTCGCCTTCGCCTCCAACATTTTTACGCTTGATCTTTGTTTATGAGTGTTTGACAAGTCCTGTGGATTGGCAACTGGAATCATCGTGAAGCTAGAAAGATTCAGAGAAGATGCCTTGGAGAAGACAACTACTAAAAACTTCATTTGACTGCCTAAAATGTTGGGCACCCCTGGCTTGTAGGGGTGCAGTTGCTCTGATGAACTTCAATTTATCCTCCATTTCATGTGCTCACTAGATCAACAACCACTGTCGTTTGATATATCTTCTGAGTTGGCTGTTGGATTCATCGCGAAGCTGGGCTGAATTCGGGGAGATCATCTAGAGAATGCCAATCCAAAATCTGACATTTGAGAGCTTTCATTCTTGGACGCCCTTGGCCTATAGGGGTGCAGTTTCCCTTGATTGATTGTCGTCTTTGATAACTCACGCTTTCAGCATCTTCCGCCTTTGCCTTCGTTTCTTGGTGTTTGATGAATCTAGTGTACTCACTTGATGATTCGTCAGAAAGCTAATAGAATTCTAAAGAGGACGACTAGTTTTGCAATTGTTAACAACTGTAGTTGGCTTCTTGAATTCATGGGTGCCCTAGGCATGGAGGGGTGTAGTGGGCTCCAGAGTTGGTCATTACTTGATGATTTTGACCTCCTCGCGCTTTACGTTCACCGTCTTGCTTGTCTTGAGATGATCATCGTTGACGCAAACGCGTTCATTGTTGTAATTGATTTCACCATTATGTGCGTACGAATGTTGACCAAGGCATTGACTACATAGCATCTCTCTTGTAGCAAGGCGTGCATCTTCCAAACTTAGAATATTTTTAGAAAATTTCAACTTTTGAAATTCCCCTCTGTCGTGAAGCATCTTTTCAAGCATCTTTTGCCATAAAATCTTCTTTGAAGCATTTGAGCCTTGGATCTTGATACCTGGTATTGGCCATCTACCATTAATGACCTTAGAGGTCTTATTTTTTCTCCTAAACAAGTGAAGTAGACCCACCAGAGTAAAACTTACTTTTTGTGATTTTGACTTGACTAGTGTGATTGTGAAGTGAAATTAATCTATCAAAATCATTTTCAATTATTTCTGGAAAGGTCCAATTTTTTAGGGTTTTCCTTAAAATAGGGGTTTGAAACCCTAATTTTCAAAATTTGCAAGTATCCTCCTTGACATAAACCCACAAAAAGCCCATGCTTTGTTTGACCTAAAATTGACTTTTGACAACAATTTTACAAGATTTAGACCATTTTTACCAAAATGGCTTGTTGAAGCAAAAAATTATTTTGGGTACATCTTTCTATATAGGTAAAATTTTCTATCCATTCTCTCTTAAATTTATTTTTGTAGATAGTTAAAGCAACTTGTAGCTTGTCTATTTTGATCATGTGGCAAATGCTACTAATTGCATAGATTTTATTTCATAGGTTTTGATGGAGTGCTCATAATAAGGAGAGTACAATAATAAATAAAAAATGATCAATTACTTTATAAGAATCAATTGATATCCTTTTATGAGTGTTTGGATACTTACTTTTCATGTTGGTTGAGAATGTCAACATACTTTGAAATGCATGCTCATGTTAAGCTTCACACGTGCATCAAAGTTGGGGTAAAATGTTATGGTGAAATTAGCATACCCCTACCATTTTCTATTTAGTCTTGTGCCCACCTCTGTAATGTCCCCTTTCTAGCTAGTGGTTTGAGGGACTGGGTTAGCCTATTACTACGGTTCCCGTAGGCTAACAGGATGATTAGGGGATTGTTCTGAGGGGTTTTAAGACTTGTTCCTTGCTACTTACTATTTTTAGTAACATTAGGGTCAGTAATGACATACCTACAGTTCCTTGCTAAAAAAGAAAAGGAAAATATTTTCTGCAAAAGTCAAAGTCAAAGTCAAAGTCAAGGGAAGAAAGTCAAATTCAAAGTCAAGGGAACAAATTCAAAGTCAAAGTCAAAGAAATTCAAAGTCAAAGGAAGTCAAAGTCAACTTCAGAGAATAAGGATTGCAAAATATCTTATCCACAGAGGATAAGGATGACAACTCAGGATAAGGATTGCAAAATATCTTATCCATAGAGGATAAGGATGACAACTCAGGATAAGATTGACAACTCATAAAGCAAAAATGTGAATCTTATCCATAGAGGACAAGGATGACAACTCAGAGGATAAGATTGACAACTCAAAAAGGAAAAAGAGCAAAATCTAATGTGGGCATGGGAAAGCATAAAAGCAAGAGAGAGAGCTTCATTGTGATAGACAGAATATTATATCATTTTTGAGCAGCAGCTGCAAGGTTGGAGTTTTCAGGCTGATTGAGGATGAATTCCCTCAGATAGAGCAGGTTCTACAGGTGTGCAAGATTGTCCAAGGTTCCTATTCAAGTTGGTCTCATTCAGGGATCAATAATTGGGCTTAATTTCAAATTTTGGAGTTAGAGAATAAATCAGATCATTAGTATTTCATTGCAGATCAGAATAATGAAATTAGAGTATGAATAAAATGCAGATAGCTTAGCAATAATTCAGCACGTGGGTAAGAGTTGGCTTCATTGCTTGGCACGTGGGAGTCTTCACTTGGCCGTACCATTCATTGCTTCCTCTCAGATCCAGGCGTCCTCATTACCAGCATGTTGTGAGGTTTTTTATCAACAAAAGAGACACTTCTTTGGCACGTGTGAGCTGCCAGGTACAGGTCGTACCTTCTTGGGAGACATGTTGGTTGGAAACAGTAGATCGGCCCCTTTTTCCAGCTGCTATCACACCTAACATAGGCGTCCAAGTTGAAGGATGAGTTGCAGACTTACTTCACATTGAAATTTCACCAATCTGGAGGTGGGTGTCCAAATCTTCATGCCAAATCAAGGTGTTGTTCAGGAAATCAGAATTCTGACATTTGTAACAACAAGTGGGTATGTTACGTTTGTGTTAAAAATCAATAAAAATCAATTGGGTTTTGATTACTTTATGCATTTCCCTTTCCGTTTTCTTTGTACACAATTTTCTTTAATTTCCGACACTGTTGTAGGTACCATTCAAAACACAAGAAAATCATAAAACAAACAAAAACAAAAATTCAGATCCAAACACCACAGGGGTTGTTACAACCTTAATGAGAATGTTTTAATGCAACGACATATCAATAAATGACATACTCTTGTATTAAGCTTGGCTTATGGCCCAGTTCCCATCCACATCTATTTCTTCCATATTCACACCATTTTTCATATAGTTGACCTCTTCTCGTATTGATTTTATCACAATTTGAATTTACTTCTATACATTTTCCCTTGAACTCAAGATAATTAGCTTATCCCTTTGGTCCATTTACATGTTACTCAAGATTGGCTAGGTTCAACCCTTGAGGTACATGAGAATGAATATGAAATTCAAGTGTTCAAATTTAAATTCCAACTTTCCCACTCCTTTTTATCAACCATTTTGAGCCTACTTAACACATGTTGTGTGTGGAATGCTATGTCATGGTATTTAAAGATATTCAATGTATAATTAATTGACCATCTAGGAAGATGCAAGATGAAGATAAAATTATTAGAGTACTCTTTGATTTCGAAAGGAACAAAAAATATCACATATGCATAAAGGCTATTATATGTTGTGGAATATTGTCTTCGATATTTCTCATCACCATTAATCCAAGCCCTCAAAAGGGTTTCACCTATGAAATGATTATTAATATTCATAATTGCGTGATTACAAAAGGAGAGAAATCTCCTTATAAAGAAAATTACAAGACAATGTTTCTAAAAAGAAATTATCGTTAACTGAAGCAAACTAAAGCAATAAACTGAAAGATGCTAAAATGAACAAAAACAAAAACAGGAGTTACTAAAAACTAGGTTAACTTCAAGTAAACTTACGACTAACAAAAGCTAAGATGACCATTAATATTACATTTAATATTTTAATACCCTCCCTTAATGGTCATCCTACAAACAAAAACTAAGTCTACCCATATTCAGATGGTGTGCTGGTCCTCAAAAAGCATAGTATGCAAACTCCTTCTGCTCAGTATACTTTGCCACTTGAGCACTTTGCTGAGACGCTTCCTGGTTGGTCTTCTCATCAGCCAACCGCTTTCTGCAAAACTTTTGGATGTGACCAATCTTCCCACAATAATGGCAAGTAATAGATTTCTTGGAACCCTCCTCCGAATCGCCTCGTCCTTTCTGCTGAGTGGAATTGCCTTTGCGAACGTCCTTGGCAATAAATGCTTGTGCAACATTGGGAGACTCACTACTGCTCCCAAACTGCTTCCTCCACCTATCCTGCTACAAAAGCTTGTTGCACAGTTCATCAAACTTCAAGTCAACATTGGTGGATGTAATGTTGAGCGTTTCAATGAAGTGTTCATAGGAACGTGGCAAACTTTTCAAAGTGATCACCACCATATCCTCCTCTTCCATCTTACGAACAATGGCCTCCAGTTGGTCGTGAATATCTTTGATTTTCGTCAAGTGCTCTTGCAAAGACACTTGGTCATCCATCACAATGGAAAACAACATATTCTTCAGGAAGAAAGCCCTTCCCTTGTCTAAGGTTTCATGAAGATCTTTCAAATGCTTCCAGATCTCTACAACAGACTTACTAGTAACATCTCATCAGAGACAGATAATTTTAGAAGCATAACTGCCTCCCTATTACCTCTATCATACTTGTCTTGATCCTTCCCAACAGAGGTGGGACGAACTTTTGTACCTAGAACAAGTGCATTCAGACACCGATACTAAAAGATGGTAAGCATCCTATACTTCCACGTGTTGTAATTCTTTCCATTGAACCTCTGCATATTTTCCAACATAAAATTGGACAAAGACGCCATCCCTCCCGTTTTCCAAAGCATGAAAAACGAGTTAACACTGTGATCAGTTGGCACAACTCACAATTTTTCAAAAATCATCTAAAAAGAGGCTAAAAAACTGTTAGATTTTTCATAAAAACCTTTGAAAACTCTGAAAAAGTAAGATTTCTTCAAAAAAAATCCTTAAAAAACTTTAGCAAAATTTTATAGAAAGTTTTTCAAAAACTCTCCTAGCAAATTTTTTCAGAAATTTTTTCTTAAAACTCTTTGCAGAATTTTTTTATTTTTCCCAAAAAAATTCTGTCAAAACTAGCTCAAGAATCAACCTTTAGGCTGCCATGAAACTTCTGAAAATCACCGCAAACCCATGAACCAAAAATTTTCCTCCAGAAAAAAGAAAATTCCAATTAGAAACCCATCACAAAATAAAGATGCGGAACCCATGAACTCCAGAAAAAAGGATTTGAAAACCCTAGGTTGTGCCAAATATGAACTATAAATTTGGAATACCGTGAGAAAATTGCCAAAAACCCTCGCTCAGAAATCTTCCAGAAATTGCTCAGACCCACGATTTTTATTAAGACATCACCAAAAAATGTAGACGTAGAGCTACACAAAGCCAAAAACCCGTGAATGCAAAACCAAAACTAGTCGAAAAAACCTTTGTGCGTGAAAAAGAGGTGCAAAAACTTTTTGAAAAATGCACAGAACCCACATTGAAACGGACACAGAAGGTTGTGAAAAGCAATGGACGGCACAAAAAATTTCCATTCGCGGTGCCAAGGAAAACCCGTGGAGTGTCCCCTATCCCGCCTTGCCCTAGAATTCGCTTGTGGATTAGGTTTAGGGTTTCTTCCTTTCCAATGAATGTTCTCTTTAATGAAGTAATCTTGGATTGAAATCTGCATTCATCATATGACGACATTTCCACACATATACACATGTTTGTTAGCATTAATATCCAGATATCCAAATATAAACTATAATATGCACCCTGTTTTCTACTGTTGTTTTTTTGTTTGTTTTGATTGATTTTGTTTATGTTTTTGAGGGGTTTACAATGTTTCATATAACCATAAAGTGCAGCAAAAGAAATATTGCAATAATATATTCAAACTCAAAAATTGAATATTACAGGAGGATTTTATAGTTGAAAATTCCAAATTTTAATAGCAGCCAAAATACTTAGTTTTTCGTCAAACAAATTACAACCTAGTTCATAAAATAAGGCCTATTATCTAAAACAAACATACCCAGAACCCTGGGTTGGAGTTGCACAACTTCTGTAGTGTAATCTGCCTTGGTAATTCATTAAAATGTGTTGCAACAGCGGGGGTCTTCGTCAAATCACCAAACCGATGGTTTCCAAAAAAGTATCCAATAACTGGAATGCCCTAGATGCTTGCACACAAGCCAGGAGCAAGCAAAATAACATCCATAAAGTGTACGGCTAGCTGTAGAAGAAGTACAACCAACATGAGAGGTGTATGAACAGCAAATAAGAATATGTCCAGCAACGAATAACTTGAAAACTTCACTATGTTCTCTCACAATCCCTTCAAATCTGCAAATTGAAGTCTATCTTCCTGATACAAAGCCTTCAATCGATCTCTATTAAGCACCAATGTGTTTCCTAGCTGAAAACACCATTAAATCTCCTGACTGTTTATTGCAACAGCAAAGAGATTGTAAGCCAAGAGGGATTTCGTCTTCAAAGCCCCTGAAAAGCCACTCTCAATGAGACTGAAATTCATTAACAATTTTCTCTCCACCAAGCCTTCTGAAATGAGCTCTCAACTCCCCTTTATAAAGAACTCCTTGATCTTCTAGACAGACCCAAGAAGAGTGTCCAACAAGCTTTTAGAAGAATATTTTAATATTCCTTGATGTGACTCCTCAATGTGACCCCTTGATGTGATCCCTTGATATGACTCCTTGATGTGACCTCGTGATGTGACCCCTTGATGTGACTCCTTGATGTGACCCCTTGACGTGACTCCTTAGTGTGACTCCTTGATGTGACTTAATATTTTATTTTTCACTTAAGTCACTTTATAACCTATTAATATAATTATTTAATATTACCCTTTGACTTTGCACTTTTTGCCTAGTAACATTAAATAATTAAAATAATAATTCTTCCTTAAGAGGGCCGAAGAACGGTGACATTACATCAACTTGGATTGGCCTCAAATTGGAAATGCCTAGGCCAAACACCCTTAGGATCCCTCTAATGCCCAAGTTAGCCCATAGGATCATGGCAAAAAGGGCTAACGACAAACCATGAACTAATTGGCTAGAAAGGGGACATTACATAACATAACCATAAATTCAACTATGAAGACATATGAGGAGTGGAATGGGTGGATCCGCCCTAAAGTCCTTTGCCAAGCCCAATAGATTGTATACCACAACCCTCTCTTCTCAGCGACTTAGTACCTGCTTTCTCCACCCATGTCATCACCTCAGAAGACACTTAACCTACTGGGGAAAGTTAGGGGAACGTATAAGTGGTCTAGGCCTACCACCCCTCCATGGCCTTGGTAGATTCTTAAGTGGGTCCCCCACCCCTCCATGGCCCACCCATGCCTTCAAATTGGGTGGAACCTTAAGTGGAACTTCCACCCCTCCATGGCCCATCCTTGCCTTGGGTTCCGGGGGCAGAATCTTAAGTGGGGTTTATAGGCATCACTTCCCTCAAGCCTTTCCTCCCTAGTAAGCTTGCAAACACTAAGAAGACAATCTTTTAAACAATCAAATATATTTCCATTTATCAATTGCTCTTTAAGTTCACATTAACATCATTTCCTAGGATAATTATCATTATGATAAAACTAAGTATTAGATCAATAAACAGTCTAGCAATATCTAACATATCTATGCAATTCCAAATTAAAGTAGAAACAGTCTATATCTACCATGGTTAGTCCTTCCTACTGATATATAAATAACATCCAGATTAATTGTATTTTAAAAGAGAACACTTTGATCTATATTGAAATTAGGACTGGTTACTTCTAAGATGCATCAACCTCAATAATCAGATTATGCTAGGCTGTAAATGAAATTTGTATGCTCAGGCATATTTGACAGCAACATTTAGAGATTGGTGTAGTCTAGAACCAAACAGAACGTTTATTTGCAAGATTTTGATCTTAATGCATTTGATGTTATTCATCTATTATCTTTTAGTTCTTATATTTGAAAAAGGCCAAATATTAATGCTAGTGAGAGTTTCACCTGATTTGCTGTATCTCTCCATGTATTCCTTGTTTCCTTACCCAATCGATACCTTTTGTTTTGGCAAGGTTCTCCTTTAATACCATCGAATAGGCAAGGGGTATGACTCTTCATTACATTCTTTTACCAAGGGACATGATCCTTAATTACTAATCGCTACAGTCAAGAGTAATTAATTGATTTAATATTATCTCTTAGTTGAAATCGATGTTTTAGAAAGTATATGTTCATTGCTGTCCTATTTTCTGCCACATTACTCAGAAATATTTCTTTTACCTAATACCTTTATTCAAATATCTTGTTGACTTCATTGATTCCTGCCTGCCCCCTTTTACAAATGATTTGTTTTGTCTTATATACCTCTCTAATGGAAAGGTTCACACCTTTTCACTAATGTTATTGTTATCTTTTACTAATCGATGCCTTTTAATATATTAATTTCTGCTTAAATAAAAATCGTTGCTTTTTATTTCTGCATATTTTCTATAATATATATTATTATTTTATATTTTATATTTGTTTATTTTATTTTTTATATTTGTTGTTTTTTATTATTTTATATTTATTCATTTATATTGATATGATATATATTTATTTTGTATTTAATATTTATATTTGCTATATTTGACAATTATAATTGTAAGTATTACTATATTGCTAATATTCTTTTTTTATATATTTTAATATGTGTTTTATTTATTTATTTGCATTTCAACACTTATTTTAATGTTTTATTTCGGGGACATGACAGTCCACCCCACCCAAGATTGCTTGCCCTCAAGCAATCATAATCTAAGAGGTGTAATTTTAAGATGTTGCTCCTTGTGGTGATGATATTAGCTTTAATAGGAGTTGGAAGTTCTAATCCAAGTGATGGTTATTCTGCTTATGCAGACAATGTATTGACTAATATTCTTAAGTTCTATTTCTTCATAGCTCTCAAAACCCACGAGTTGGAATTTGTGAATCAGTATAACTTAAAACCACTTGAATTAGAAATTAAAGTAGACAACCAAGTAGCTCAAACAAGCAGACAAGTAGCTCGAACAAGTAGACAAGTAGCTTGACCAAGAAAACAAGTAGCTCAAGCATACAGGCAATCAGCTCAAGTAGACAAGCAGGTAGCTCAAGCACGCAAGCAACCAACTCAAGCAAGCTCAAGTAGACAAGTAGGTAGCTCAAGCACACAAGCAACCAACTCAAGCATGCAAACAATCAGCTCAAGCAAGTAGGCAAGTAGCTTAAGTAGACAAGCAAGTAGCTCAATGATACAAGCAACTAGATCAAGCAAGTAGGCAAACAGCTCAAGCATGCAAGCAAGTAGCTCAAGCAAGCTCAAGCACCTAGGCAAGTAGCTCAAGCAAGCAAGCAACTAGCTCAAGCACACAGGCAAGTAGCTCAAGCAGGCAAACAAGTAGCTGAAACAAGCAACCAACTAGCTCAAGCACACACAGTATGGCAAGAAAGAGGCTCTGATACCATTGTAGTATCCCTTGGCCCGCCTTGCCCTACAATTCGCTTGTGGATTAGGTTTAGGGTTTCTTCCTTTCCAATGAATGTTCTCTCTAATGAAGTAATATTGGATTGAAATCTGCATTCGTCATATGATGACATTTCCACACATATACACATGTTTTTTAGCATTAATATCCAAATAGCGAAATATAAACATAACCATAAATGCAACTATGAAGACATATGAGGAGTGGTATGGGTGGATCCGCCCTGAAGTCCATTGCCAAGCCCAAGAGGTTGTATACCACAACCCTCTCTTCTTGGCAACTTAGTACTTGCTTTCTCCACCCATGTCATCACCTCGGAAGACACTTAACCTACTGGGGAAAGTCAGGGGAGCATATAAGTGGTCTAGGCCTACCACCCCTCCATGGCCTCAATGGATTCTTAAGTGGGACCCTCACCCCTCCATGGCCCACCCATGCCTTCAAATTGGGTGGAACCTTAAGTGGAACTTCCACTCCTCCATGGCCCATCCTTGCCTTGGGTTTCGAGGGAAAAATCTTAAGTGGGGTTTTTGGGCACCACTTCCCTCAAGCCTTTCCTCCCTAGTAAGCTTGCAAACACTAAGAAGACAATCTTTTAAACAATCAAATATATTTCCATTTATCAATTGCTCTTTAAGTTCACATTAACATCATTTCCTAGGACAATTATCATTATGATAAAACTAAGTATTACATCAATAAACAGTTTAGTAATATCTAACATATCTATGCAATTCCAAATTAAAATAGAAATAGTCTATATCTACCATGGTTAGTCCTTACTACTGATATATAAATAACATCCAGATTAATTGTATTTTAAAAGAGAACACTTTGATCTATACTGAAATTAGGACTGGTTACTTCTAAGATGCAACAACCTCAATAATCAAATTATGCTAGGTTGTAAATGAAATTTGCATGCTTAGGCATATTTGACAGCAACATTCAAAGATTAGTGCAGTCTAGAACCAAACAGAATGTTTATTTGCAGGATTTTGATCTTAATGCATTTGATGTTATTCATCTATTATCTTTCAGTTCTTATATTTGAAAAAGGCCAAATATTAATGCTAGTGAGAGTTTCACCTGATTTGCTGTATCTCTCCACTTATTCCTTGTTTCCTTACCCAATTGATACCTTTTGTTTTGGCAAGGTTCTCCTTTAATACCATCAAATAGGCAAGGGGTATGACTCTTCATACATTCTTTTACCAAGGGACATGATCCTTAATTACTAATCGCTACAGTTAAGAGTAATTAATTTATTTAATATTATCTCTTAGTCGAAATTGCTGTTTTAGAAAGTATATGTTCATTGCTGTCATATTTTCTGCCACATTACTCAGAAATATTTCTTTTACCTAATACCTTTATTCAGATATCTTGCTGACTTTATCGATTCCTGCCTGCCCCCTTTTACAAATGATTTGTTTTTTCTTATATACCTCTCCGATGGAAAGGTTCACACCTTTTCACTAATGTTATTGTTATCTTTTACTAATTGATGCCTTTTAATATATTAATTTCCGCTTCAATAAAAATTGTTGCTTTTTATTTCTACATATTTTCTATAATATATATTATTATTTTATATTTTATATTTGTTTATTTTATTTTTTATATTTGTTGTTTTTATTATTTTATATTTATTCATTTATATTGATATGATATATATTTATTTTGTATTTAATATTTATATTTGCTATATTTGACAATTATAATTATAAGTATTACTATATTGCTAATATATTTTTTTTTTTTGGTAAACTGTGGGGTAAAGGCCCACTCCCTTTTATTAAAACATAATAGAAACGAGTTACATCTAGCCTGCGACGCAAGAAGCAAAGAAGAAGAGAGAAGAAAGAGAAGAAAGGATCCAAAAGAGAGAAAAAACCTAAAGAAGCTAACAGAAAAGGATTTTTTGGTAAACTGTGGGGTAAAGGCCCACTCCCTTTTATTAAAACATAACAGAAACGAGTTACATCTAGCCTGCGACGCAAGAAGCAAAGAAGAAGAGAGAAGAAAGAGAAGAAAGGATCCAAAAGAGAGAAAAAACCTAAAGAAGCTAACAGAAAAGGACAACCAGCCAGAAGTGCCTGCATCAGCAAAAACAATTAAACCACCAAAGTCCCAAAAACAAACTAAAATTTGCTCTTCTGCAAAAGAAGAGCAGCCATTGTCCATCGAGATCCCTCTTCAATTGCTTCCTTGCCTTCAATACGAAGTTTCTTAGCCTCATATTTTCTACCTTTCTTCTTCTTAGAAGACCCACAATCAAGTTTGGTTTTGCTACTCAACGTTTGAGAAATTCCAAGTTTCCAAGGGGGAGCCACCACAAAATCATTGTCAAAACAATCAGGATGTAGGTCATCCAAATCCTCCATGAAATGGAAAGTGCCTTCAGAATTAGAACTATCCACCTCCGTCTCTGCAAGATTATCAAAAATATTATCAAGTAGGGGAGACGGCACCAAAGGAGGCACAGGAATAGAAGTTGAAGGTAGAATAGGATCAAAATCCACAACAGGTTGTGGCTCCATGAACATACCATGATTTCTCCAAAGGAAATCTGCATTCGGAGTACCAGCTTTCTTGATCCATTTTTTGAGACATACTTGCCTAGTTCCAGACACTCTTTGAAGAGAGCATGCCTAAATTTTGTAACCCAAATTGTTGCTGTTACATCCCTTACATTGAGACTATGAGTTTGATTATGTATTTTTTTTTTTTGATGCAAAGTTAGTTGCAAGTAACTGTTTCATGTGAATGTGAATTTGAGAATAAAATAGATGTTTTATTAGCATAACTGTAATGTTAACAATCTTTTTATTCTGCAAGTGAATTTATTGTTCACGTGAAAATTGAATGAGATCATGAGATTAAATTTAAATACATATTTATATAGCCATTGAGAATGATCTAACCATAATACCTGTTAGTGGATGCAGGACTGCTGATGCCTCGACGGAAAAGGAGATGTCATCAGGGAGAGGATATGGTAACAAGGATCAATTTTATCGTCTACCTTGAGCCGGTGTATGACAAATACCTAAGTCGTAACTTGGCCATAAAACATTCAAAGAAATTAATCATTCTATAAGTCAATTTAAATATATATATAAACCTTTAATTATTTTAAAGAGATTTCAATTGATTAATAAATAATATAATTAAATATTATAATTTTGTTTGAGGAGCAATGCAATGTTAACATGTGAAAAATTAACCTTTGGCATCGAATGTTTTATTTCTTCTAAATTAATGGTCGTGGTATGGCGTTGGGCTTTGTGCAGGATTTGAAGCTCACCACTCGCGTTTGGGAAATGCCCAAGAATGGATAGAAGAATGGTTTCTTTGGGAAACGCCTGGGAAAGACGGGCTCCTTAAGAAAAGTAGACTTTCATTCATCATTTTTTTATCACCATCTCCCCGCATTTCACATTCTTTTTCTCTCTGGTTCATGCAATTTTCTGTGGCTTTGTACAAGTTCTCAATTTTCCATTTCGATTTTAGTTCCTTCTTGAGTTTGCCTTTCACTCTGTGCTCCCGTTTGGAATCTCTCTCTGTTTTCGTCGGTGTTGATCGAGCTTAATCTTTTATCCATCTTCTTCTTTGAGTTCGGCTACTTTGAGATTTATTTCTTGGGTGAAGTTCTGTTGAGCCGTTGCTTGCGTTGGAAGTCGGTTTGCTCTTCCTCCATTCAGAATAGTGGTGTTGAATACCAGTTGCCATCTTGGGTAATCTTCCACGTCTGAGAGAGTTGTGGGTTCTTTTGGCTTGTTGTATTGCGGAGGGAAGAACTTAAATATCAAGTTTCAAATTAAGTATCTCAGGCAAGTATCGATTATAATCCTCCACTGCTTTTGTATTGGTGCATAGATGTAGAGTATTTCTGAGTTGCAACATTTCTGATTGTAATTTTCTAGGTAGCCATCGAATAAATGTCTATGTGAACAAGATTAAATCGAAATGCTTTCTTTCACCCTGCCGATTTATACTTATAAAAGAATGGTAGTTGTCTTAGTGAAGTAAGTCGAATTGATTATTCTTGCTGTTAATGCCGATTTGATACTAAGTCTATAGTGATCAATCCCCATTCCTTGTTGAGCCTGGAACAATGTCGACTTTGTAATCAGTCATGCCTTCATTTATATATTTTTTCGTTTTTCCCTAGATGATTGTGGGTCTGAATTTCGTATCTATTATGAACTTGAAATGAATATGGAGTTCTTCTTTTCTTGGTTGTGTTCAAGCCTTGTTTGGTATATGGGTTTGCTGGGTTTATAACTTGAACAACATCCAAATTGAAATCTGGGAAAACGTTTTATTATATTTCCAAACAATCTCTGTCTAATCAGCAAACAAAATTCTTGACCCAGTTTTCATTCATTTTGCTGTTAGAATTCTTCTGAGTACCAACATATAAGTATATTTATTGAAATCTTGAAAATCTCTCATTTTCAATTAGATTCACTTAATGGTTAAGTTATAACCTGAAACTTATGAAAAGAGAATCAAATTGACATTTAATCATTAAACTTGAGACTTATGTAATCATGTTGAGCAAGGTGAGAGTGCTGACGGCATAAGAGTGCCAGTAAAATAAATGAAATCCTTGGCCAAGGTACGATGCTAGATTCAACATCTGTCAGCCATCAATTACCAGATGTATCACTGATCTGAGTAATCTTCTAGTTGGGAGGTACCCATAGTGAAGGTTCTATCAGGAGATACAGGTACTTGACACTAGGCTTAGAGGCATGATGATAGATTGATCCTTGCTAACTACCCTCGTGAAGGGACGGGTTCTTCAGTTGAAGGAACACGGGAGACTAGTAGGTCTTTAGTTGGGCGGTAAAGCCCCTAATGATATCTTCTTTCCCCATGAAGACAATGATAAGAGCAAATGCTTTAGCTTCTTAACTATAAACTCCTGAAACTCTCTCTCTCTCTCTTATAATATTTGAAAGGTTACATAGCTTGTAATTGATCAGTTGTAATTTTATTGAAAGCATTGAAAAGTTAGTTAAAGTTCGTCTGTGTTTCTGTTATTGGAATCAGTAGATGTTTCCTTTCAGTTAATTCAGTTAGACATATCTTTTCAGCTGAACTGAACTTAGAAGTTAGTTGAAAATCGGATGTTATGTAATTTACTTTATTTAGAATTATTTCCGTTAAAATGAAAAGAGAACACCCTAGATGTGAAACAAGTTAGTTACATTTTCAGCTGAAAGTAGTTGGTTGGTTTTCCTTATTTAACCGTAGAACCGATAGTGTATTACAGTTGCAACGAAAACAACGAAATGGAAGCCCTTCATAATTTAAGAATTGAGTCCAGGAGCCGAAAGAAGATTGAATCCTGATTGAATGAAAAAGAGGTTTAGGAAGGTCAACCATAGCACAAACCCTGATATACCTTCAAGCACTTGCCAACTCCTCAGAATCAAGCATAATGAAGGCACCCACATGATTGATCAATGAACTGACGAGTTTAGCATTCCGCATGACTAAGGGAAAATTATAGAGCCTGATCCAAATGGGAACATTAGTGATCTTAGTGGTAGCAAGATCAAAAAAGGGAGACCATGGAGCAAGAAATATGCCAGACTGCCCAAAAACCCAAGGGCCCTTCTAAACCACAAAAGAACAATCAGCAACAGAATGGAAAGTAACAAGAAAAAGCCAAAGTCCAATGGTTGAAACACAAGAGTAGCCAAATTACTCCAAGAGGATCTATCCCATTCCAACATGGATTCTATAGGCGTCCGTCTCCTCAAAAATCTTAGAATCACCGATTGATCCCCGATATCAACAAAAATCGCATTGATATTTTCATCAGGAATAAAGAAATTCGCTGGGGCATTAGAGAAAACCACCTTCGAGTCTCCGTCAGAGAAAGAAGAATTAGCATATTGAGGATTAGACCGATCTAACCGAAGCTTATGTTCCTTCGTACATGCCTAGATTGGGTACCACCCGAGAAGTGCTCAATGCCTATGAAAAAAATTTTAGGTGTCTCAATACCCACTGTATCCGTATGCATGGCTGAAACAAGACCCTTGATTAGTGTCTCTTCTGCTTCCCAAAGGCCTAACACTCTCAAGGTGAGCAAAACACCCCTTGGGTTTAGTTTCACCCCTTTGGTGGTGGTTACAGTAGTGGTTTTGGAGGTGCCTCCGGAGGTGGTTTTGGTGGCGGTGGTTTTGGAGGTTCCATTGGTCCTTTGTCATCTTTTGACCTTGTTTTGAACGCCTTGCTTCAAAACATGGGTCGAATGCAAAACCAGCTGGCGAGTCTCTCCCAGGCCTCTGCCCAGCCTATCTTTCAACCGTTCTTTCGACATAGCCCATTGTTAGTAACAATTCTAAGTACTCCCTTCCCACAAGGAATGGAGATTCCCAAATTTGAGAAGTATGGTGGCAAAGGGGACCCACAAACACATGTGTCCGCCTTTAATGCCATGTGTATAGACTTCTTCCATCACGATGCGTTGATGGCTAAATTGTTCCCTCGATCTCTTAAGGATACGACGCTTGAGTGGTACTATTCCTTGCCTGACAATTCTATTTTTTCATTTGACCAACTTGTAAATCAGTTTCTCCGACAATTCCAAGCCAACATTGGATCGAAGATGATGTTCTCGGATCTCATCCAGTGTAAGCAGGGGGACAACAAGAAAATAACTGATTTCATAGCGCGATATCAAGCGCTCTTCTCACAAATCTTGTACCTGCTGCCCAATTCTGATGTGCAGAAGGTGTTCATAGGTAACCTTTAGAGACCTTGGTAGGAAAATTTTGCCCTTATGAAATACCCTTCCTTCGCGCATCTGTGTGCTGCGTTACGAGAATATCAACAAACAGTAGTTCAGTTTAGGGGATCCTCCTCGTGTCCCGTTCAGAAGGAAAATCTATCGTATCAATCTCAGGAAAAGGTAAGGTTGTTGCGAATGTAGTAGCCACAACGAATGATAACAGCCTCAGATGCAACAAAAAGTTCACAAAGTTAGCGGAATCTTATTCTTCCATCTTGCAGAAGTTGCTGAAGGATAAGATCATAACCTTGGAAAACCCTAGACCTCTCAAGGAACCCTATCCTGATTGGTATGATGCAAATGCCTTCTGTTAGTACCATCGAGTTAACGGACATGATACCAAACGTTGTATGCGCTTGTGTCACGAGATACAAGACCGCATCGAGGACGATACTATTCGTCTTGATGGGAGTAAACAAAATGCAAATAAATCAGTGGCGAAAGCAAATAGTGAGTTGCAGATATACATGGACCCGTTTCTGTTTCATTCTACTAACTTAATTATTGATCCCTCCAATTCTACAACTCAACCCTCAACGTACGTTAACATGGTCACAGTTACTCCTTCCACGTAGCCTGCGAATGGCTCGCAAGACGTGACATTCACCTTGCAGAACATGCCCTTGAATAATAAGCCCTCTCCCCTCTACATTCCCGCTCGTCTCAATGGGAACATTGTGATAGGGGTCTTAGTTGACCCTGCGAGCTGAGTGAACGTTATCACAAAAAAGACGTGGTTGAATTCATTACAGAGGGAGGAGTACGAAGAAACAAAGTCTACCATCCGTACGCACGATGGCCTTTCTCTCAAGCCGTATGGCTCAATAACTCTATCCGTCCTAGTTGGACCTAGGGCTGTGGACACAACCTTTGACGTTATTTCGCAATCGGATTTGTTCAGGGTGAAGTTAGGCATACCTTGGCTAACTTCCATGAACGGAATTGCTTCCGTCATTCATAAGTGTTTGAAATTCTCCCATGAAGGTGTTGTGCACATCATGCATGACATTGGGTACTAGCCGTTGGTGTCCCATGGGGGCTACTCATTGGATCATTTTTGGCCTGCCCCGGTCGGTCTGCTCCCTCCAAGAATGGACCTACTTTACTGAAACTATGTAAAGTATAAGATCGGAGGTAAGGAACAACCGAAATTGACCCTTCCAATAGTGCAGCAGCAAGCTGCCTTCTCTTCTCGAAAGGGAAGGAGAGGCCTACTCGTCCTTAGGGTGCCTCTCTCGCTCCTCTTTCTGAAGAAGAGTTTTGGATGTCTGCTCCTGGATTTCACATGAGAAGTCCGATGGTGCCTACTTGGTGCTGTAATGTCCCTTGCTAATTCTGATGTAAATTTTTAGTTTTCTACCTTGGACATTTTGTCAAACATTTGTCCTTCAATCTCCCAACTTTGTGTTTGATGTTTGCATACATTGAAATGACTTTTAAGAAATAATCTAAATACTGAAATGTAAAGAGGATGCAATGCAACAACTATTGGTATCCTTTCAATGAAAATATATGATTGAAATGACATGAAAGATGCACTTACAGCTGATAGACATTACTACAAACAATTGGCATGCATAATTAGACTCAAACTCAGACTGAAACTATCACCTACAGCCAAAGGCATTTTTACATCCACTTCATATGCAAATTCCCTGACAATTAGTATTGCAAATAAACCTCCAAATCTGATTACAATTTCTTCCTACAACAGATATCTCTAAAATAGAGATGGTTTACAATCTTTTAACTGATATGCAAATACATACTGCTGTGCATTAACTACAGACCAGCACTTAATGGAATGGAATTCAAATTCTAATTGACAATGATATTCTGAAATTTTACAATGTAATAGGAAACCTGGGAATAACGCTTGTGAGAGATGTCCTGTTGGAGTGAAGCTAGCGAATGAAAGACACAAGTAGAAAGACTCCTCCCAACAGTTTGATGCTTCCTGGCTATAGAAAGTTAAATAGTTCGGTTGACTTGTTCTTGCCCGAGTCTCCCCATTGATGAGCAAGCTTTAGATGTATTGATCAAACTGAGAATGATGTGTAAGCAAAAGGCCACGTATGAACTCTCCAAAGCTCTCAACGGCATACATAAATATGATGGCAGCTCCAATAATATATTTATCATTGAATAAATCGTGACTTTATAATATTGATTAGCATTCTCAACAAATTGTATGTATTTGCTCGAATATTATTCAAAGGTTTCTTTGCCTTCCCAAATAACATTTGTCACAACCTTTGCAAGATATAATTTCTGACGTCACTTCCAATCTTTGTTTTATTTGAAATGAGCCTGTTGGCGTAAAAACTAACACCTCTGGAGTGCAGGTTTGTACGGACAGCTATGCACACTGCGTAATGAGTGCTCTTCAAATTAGGAGGGGAAGCTCCCTCGTAGTGCTGGAATGCGTGGAAAAGAAAAGTAATCTAAGTCCTATCTTTTTGTTCTCGGCTGGAAGAGG
This sequence comes from Sequoia sempervirens, assembly GCA_007258455.2. Lineage (NCBI taxonomy): Eukaryota > Viridiplantae > Streptophyta > Pinopsida > Cupressales > Cupressaceae > Sequoia > Sequoia sempervirens. The sequence continues at coordinate 455,674 of VDFB02321128.1, forward strand.
CACAAGGTTAAGAAAACCAAGAACGTTGCAGCTAAGGATTTTCTGGTTTCGCAGATCATTAACTACAACTAAGCTATCTACTTTAAATCTATCCAGTTTCCTCAAGAAAACAGAGCATGAGGAAATGGAGCAAGGTTGACTATCTGACGATAAAAAAGTATAGATTCTCAACTTGAAGGAAAGGTGGCACATCTATCAGCTCAATCTAAACAAGTTTATTGGAAACAACAATATACGATAAACTAAGTACGGATTCTCAACTTGAAGGCAAGGTGGCACAACTATCAGCTCAATCCGAATAAGTTTATTGTTCACACACATCACACGATAACCCAGTACAGATTCTCTTCTTGAAGGCAAGGTGGCACAACTATCATCTCAATCTGGACAAGTTTATTGAACACAAAACAAGAAATAATTCACCATTATAATTGCATGAAACCCTATGTGGCATAACAATTCATTATAACAGCAAAAACACATGAATAGATACAAAAAGAGCAATATTGAGGGCAAGGTAGGCACAGCATATATTTCTCTCTCGTGCAAAAGTTATGTACAAATGAGCAAAAGCTCTTATTTATAGACATCGAAAGGTGTAGGGAACCCTAAAATCACCTTGAGTCAACTACAGTCTTGCAATGCATGCAAGATTTATTACTAAACCCTAATAAAGCAAACTATACAGTTAACTGGGAAGCTACCATCAGTTAACCGAAACATCTAACCTAAATGGACAATGTGCAAGCGTGCACGTCCTTATTGTAAGCAAAGTTAACTGGAAACTACCCTCAGTTAATTGGAAACCCTAATCTAACTCCTGTGAAGATAATTCCAAGGAAGAGATAAGCATGAAATCAGCAAGTGAACTCAAGACTGAAAGTTGAGTTAACTTCTGCTCTTGACTCTAACCTCGAAACTAATTGCAGGTCCCAACTGGCAGATCACTCCGAGTCATCTCGGTCCAACACCTCGACCAAGAATTCATCAATCACTCTGTCTTCTGGTACTTTGACGCTATCTAAAACAATAATCTGTTTCTTCAATTCCTTGTCACCATCCTTGATCGTACACATGCATTCTTTGACATCCTCAGCCGTCTTTTTGAAACTAGTTGAAATCACTGAAATGTGATCCAACTTAGACACCACAAGATCTCCATCAAGATATCACGAACAAGCTTTTGAAACTCAGTTTGTACAGCCTCGAGATCAGCTTAGGTACCATCTTCACGAAGATAATGGCACAGGATCTGAGTGACTTTGGCGGCTCCGTAAATGAAGTGGTGGCCTCTATTTCTTCTGTAGCTTGATGCTTCTGATGCAATCATGAATTAAGACCAATTTGGTCTTGAATTTAGTCTAGTTGAATTGCATTATGAAAAACTCATTCGTTGATTGTGAACATGGCTATGTTTTGACAACTTTCTCCAGAAAGCTAAAATGGCTCCTCGTGAGGCTAAAAATAGCCTGTCGGAGGATAATTTTCATCAAAAATTATGAGACGTGGGTTTTGTCCGGAAAATGATTCTAAGACAACCCACAACGTCATAATTGTGAAAAAATGCTGTTTAGTTTAACATGCAAAGACTTTTTAGTCGAGAACTGCAAGGGTTTTAGAGCTTCCCAAGGCAATTTTTTCCAAGAAAATCTGGAACATGGGTTTTGTGCATAACATAATTCTAAGCCAACCCAAATGACTCGATTTTGAAAAAGATGTGTTCTTGGCCCACATGCAAAGAAATCTTTGGAAAAAAGCACAGAGCTTCAAAATGAAGGCTGCGGGGCAATTTTCTCAAAAAAATCTAAGACATGGGTTTTGCTGCAAATGCTGAAATATGCGAACCCAGATGGTCAGATTCTAAAATTTTTTCTGTTTTCTTTGACATGCGAAGAAAGTACCTAAGATGAGAAATAGAAGAAATAAGACAAAAGATAAAAGGTTTTGTTTGTTCTGCTTCTGTAGAATTCGCCAATCTCCTTTTGGAATTTGATGAAACCTGCATGCAAAGTGAAAACAAAGTCTTGAATCTTCTTCCTTTGAACAATCTGAATCCGTTGCTATGAAGAACGTTGAATTCTGACACCTGTAGCACCTTTAAATTGCTGCTCGCTCAAGAAGAATGTATACTTCGAAGCTTGTGATGAAGAAATAATGGACGCCAATGCTTGAATAAATAGAGTTTCATCATTGAAATTCGCACAAAAGCATTAAACCTTGAAAAATGCGCTTGGCTTATGATTGGACCCCAATTTTAGTTAACTGAAACTAAAATAAACTAAATAAAGCACCATGCTTTAGTCGTCCCTTTTTAGTCTTCAGTTGCAAATTTATTTAAAGCACCATGCGAATTTGACTTCAGTTGACAATCCTTATTGAATTCGCCATATTTCAAAATTCATTAAATTCACAACTAAGAATTAAAGCGTCCCCTTTCAAAACTTCAGTTGACAATAAGAAGTGAAGCGCCAACTTCAAACTCATGCTTTAATTCTAAATATGGCGTCCCTTTTAAAAACTCCAGTTGACAAAAAGTGAAGCGCCAACTTCACAAAGTCTTCACAATTTCAACCAATTGCGCCATGCATGCAAACTCAAGTTGATTTTCAAGCATAAACTTCAGTTAAGTGAACATGCAAATAAGTTAACTCAACATGCAAAGTTGTTAACTGAACATGCAAACTAGTTAACTCAACATGTGAACTGAAAGAACACTCAACATGCCAATATATGAACTGGAGATGACAACCCAGAAATCGTTCAGTCTAACTGAAGTCAGAACTCAAGTTAGGGCGCACCAGTCAACTTCTTTCGAAAAATCAACTTTGACCTCTTTAGGCGTTTTCCAGACTTAGCCAAATTTGATGAAAATTTGGATTTAAACCTCTTTTGAGACCTCTATTCATCCTCTAACACTGGCTGACTGACTCCACCGATTGACTGGTTGACAGGTGCATCGCAGAGCAGGACAAAAACTGATCAAAAGGTACCTTGAGACTGAACATCATAAAACTAAGATCTGAAGGCTCAAAAATCCAAGCGCCTTTTACAAGAACTGCTCTTTTTCTCAGACAGTCAAATTTTCTCATCTCGATCACGTACGAAGGGAAAAATAAATCCTTCATAACTTCTAATTGACCAATTTTCAGGACTGGATCATAGGTTCACTGCGGAACTGACCTCATTCTGCATGACAGCTGCAAAGGCACATTTCTCCAGAAAACATCATCTGAGGGGTGAAAATCAAGGGCGCCTTTTTGAAAAGTTGCTCTTTTCTCCCCAGACTTGGCCATTTCTGGAACTGACGAAAATAACATAAAAACTCTGACTGCAAGCTGCTGAGACATCTTCTGATTTGACGGAGACAGGCAACAGAAAGCTGAACGTAACACGGACAAATTGAATATCTGAGATCATCAAAAAGAAAACATTAAAGGCTTGAAAAGCTTAGGCACCTTTCTGAAAAAGTGCTCTTTTGCTTTTTCCTTGATATTTTGACTAAGATTTGACCCTACGTTTGACCTCTGGTTCAGGCACTTCTACAACTCAGATTCACCCACTGACGGATGCGTTGCGAAGCTTGAACAAATGTGAGACAAACATCTTAGGTGGCATTTAGTCAAAAACCTTCATTTGACACCTCAAAAAGATGGGCGCCTTTCTCAAAAGCTGCTCTTTTTCTTAGTGTTAGCCAATTTTGACTTTCCTCTCGTTTTGCGCTGTATCTCACATAACTCGAGCAAAACAGGTCCGTTTGACAGGCTTGATAGCTCGTTGCAAAGCTGGCGAGATCTCGGACAAATGTTTGCTGGAGGTGACAAACCCTAAAAATAGGATTTGAGCCCCTAAAATCAAGGGAGCCTTTTTCAAAAAGTGCTCTTTGCTCCAAAGTTAAATTTTTTTTTTTTGATGATTTTCCTTCAAATTTTGGATTTTCTCAAAACTCTCCAGTATCAGACTGATATCAAACTGACATAAACTCCATACTTAAAAGCCCAAAAACCACTTTCTGACATCACTTTGACTAGGTTAAGACTATATTTAACAAAATGCCTCAGTGAAGCAAAAAATTTGGTTTGGGTACAACAGAGCCAAAGTATGAAAACCCGATATAGCTAACTATTCACCAAAAATAATAAACCCATATAATAGTGGATGGAAAATATGACCTTCAAAATTTCACTTTATTGCTCCATAAAGAAATTATCATTTTCTCAAATATTATTTTCCATAGTTATTTTTTCCCTTTTAAATATTACTCAGAAATAATTACTGAAAATACTCTGAAGATATACAATGTCAGCACAATAATCAAATGCAATAATAATCCAGCTATTGCATTAATTTAGAAATAATTGCAATAATACATCAGCTATTGCAATTGTTCAAATACATGGCTCCTCAGACAAGCTGAATACAATCATAATTCTCCAAATTTGGTTGAAGACCGTTAAATTTGCAATGACGCACTTGTAGAAACTTTGGATGGATTTCTCAACAATTCCAGCTAGGGTTTGAGCAATGCAAGCCTCAGCTTTTACCATGCAGGTATGAGAAATAGAAATAATCCAAAACATCATTAAAATGACTTGCATTCAGCTTCTTATAAAGAATTCTCATTCACCTCCAAGAAGCTTCTAGATTAAAATATTATTTTATTCACTTAAGTGACTTTATGATTTATTATTTTATTTAGTCACTTTATTAAATTAATTAAATATAATGTCATCCTTAAGATATTAATTTATTGGAATAACTTTATAAATAATTAATCTAATATTTAATTAAAATAATCAATTAAGCCATCCTTTTGAAATATCATTAATTTGGACAACTTAACCAATTAAGTTAATTAAATCACTTCACCTCCAATTTAGGGACATGACAGTCCTCCCTTCCCAAAGATTGCTTGCCCTCAAACAATCCGCAATTGCGAAACCATCTCAATTGCCACAACATCTGGAGCCCGAATGGAGAATCAATTGCACATGTTCACCAACCACCCGGATCCCAAGTGATCTTGCAACATATGCAATCTCATAACCTCTGTATGTAATTGGAACCCAAGAGGTTGTCAAACTCTGTCAACCAATGAAACCAATCAACCAACAATGGAATTCCTAGATCCCAACTCTATAAATCAACCTCATCATGCCAACTTCAAGTACTGTGTTGATACACCTCATATATCATACCTGGATCCCATGAATAAATTGGAAATCCATCAACCTCAACATCAATTGACTTCCGCTATGCCACTCTGATACCCCCTAGAGTCCAATCTGACCAAAACTCAAAACCTTGCTTCTGGAAATAATCTATTGGAAAGGGAAAAGTAAGAAACTTGGACTCATCACCTGAAGTTGGAAATGTATCTCTCTAGAGTGGACTTGAACCCACTTCTCTGTGCCATCAATGACATAGTCAGATCCTGTGTATGTGGGTTGAACACAAATTGATGAGCACACCTAAAGATGTAATTGAGGTGGAACTCCCCTAATTGCACCAATGGAAAACCCGAATAGTCAAGTGTACTCCATCTTACACTGTCATCATCAGAAGAAGACTTACAACTCAAAACAGGACGAGTTGGTCTTGTAGCAACGCCATCAAGACTTCTCTTAGAAAGCAACTACAAGTGTCCTGACTCACTTTCAGGAGTGAGAAGAGTACCATCATGAATGCCATCTACTGCCTGGAAAGAAGCTTGATCAATATCAAAATCCAATGCGCAAGACCTAGGACAAACCCTCTTCTTCTGATAGAACTGTCCAATGTCAACCTCTAAAGCATCAAAGTATAGCCTGGTCCTCAAATCTCCAATGATGCCTGAACCTGCAACCATGATTGATGTGTCTATGTCATCCACAAACCAATCCACACTGAATGGTCTCCTACAGATGTGAAAGATGCCTAATGAAGGTGCATAAAAGCATATACCAACATTTGACAAGCTGCTAGCATAAATCAAAACAACACCCTGTAACCTGTGAATCATGTCCATGATGGAGCAAAAAGTTATCTTTGCTGCCCAAAGATGAGAAGAACTCATCATCTCTCCATCCTCTAACTCCACAGTGACCATCCCGATCACTTCTCTCCATACCAACAGCTGTTGCCCTCAAAGTGTCACCTGATAGAACTCCAACCAGCAAAGGAGGACAGTCATCAATCGGCAACTCAATCATATACCTGTCAAGATCAAGAATGATGCATCCATCTTTTACCAAGTCCTACAAACACTCATTCTAATTTGGAATTAGGACAACACTATTTCCATCAAAAGAAATATCCTCAATGCGTTGATTAGGTGTCTCAACACAAGAGGGCTCAGGCTGCTCGATGTACTCATCATCCAACTCAGCTGCTCCACTAGATGATGGGCTATTTTCTTCAAATAGAGAAGATGGAACTTGTGACCAAATGTAATTAGCTCTCCTGTAGTCAGTTGTTCCTTGAACTTATTAATTTTCTACTCAACCAATCTTCTTGCGAGATCATATGCTGCAGATGAAACATTGTGATGTCCCCATCCTAGTCAGCGCAGCTGGTGATATGGTTAGCCTATCATTTCGATCCTCGTAGGCTGACAGATGTGTGCAGAGGATCACCTGAGGCAGTTACTCAGTGTTTTGTAGCTTCATTATTGCAGTTGTTTCAGGTTGGGCCTTCGCGGAATCTTCCAGAGTGGATTTTTAGAAAGTTAGGTCAGGCGGAAGCTGCTATTTTGGGCAGGGCACCTGGTTCAGCTATTTAGCTCAGAGTCGACCCAGTTATTCAGTTTGGTGATCAGACGAAGAAATAAGGAGTATTTAATGATTATTGAATATTTAATATTTTGACTTTATACTAAAGTCACTTTATTGAAATATTGAAATATTTAATTTAATTGGCATATTATAAAGTATTTATTATACTTTATAATAAAGAGTTAATATTTGATATAATGAATATTTATTATTCATTAATGATGGCGCCAATTAATAAAAGTATTTCTTCTAAGTCTAAAAGACAAATTTAATCTTTTTATTAAAAGATTATTAAAAGAGCTATTGGGTTGAATTTCTCAAAGGAGGTATATAATCACAGGAAAGACAAAATCGAACCATTATGTTATGTTATTCAACTTTTGTCTTATTTGCTCTGAGCATTGGAGTTTGCAAAACCCTAGGGTTTCAGCAGGCGATTCATTTCTGGAGAACGATACCTCTTCAGAGATTGGCATACTGAGACTGTGAAATACCAGTTGAAGATTGCATCTTGGTGACTTCATTCAGAAGTTACAGATTGAGTTCATTGATTCAGTTATTCAGAGTTTAACAGAGAACTTTCATCTAACAGTTGAGGCGACTTCACAGAGCTAATTCTACAGAGATCTGGCAACCTTTCATTGAGCTGTACTTTATTATTTATTATTGCTGGTACAGGCCGTACCACTACAGAAAAGCCGTACTTTTTCATTGGAAGTGACAACGCCTTAGTTTCTTGGCTTCTGACAGTTGCAATTGGTGCGCTTGGGGTTTCTGAAGACTCCTCTGGTGCCTGTGCTGAGAGATTCACACTAGCCGTACACTTCATTTCTTCAGGCGGCTGCAAGGAGAATCAGGTTTTTGTAATAAAAAGTCATATTTAATTCATCTATCATATTTCAATATTGTAAATGCTCTGAATATTAAATAAGAATGTGCGCCTATCTTCTCTGAGCTAGATCAAAGTCTATTCTTTGCATTTAGATTTATTCTGGATTTTTCAAGCATTTATTTAGCAAAATCGCAGCTCTTTGTTATTTACCAAAAAACCACAAAAAATACAAAAAGAACACAAAACTTGCAAAAACAATATTTTCAGTTAGGGTTTCGGGGTTGAGAACCACTAGGGTTCTTACAGTGGTATCAGAGCACAGATCTCCTGCCATCCTGTGCTTTTTCAGTTGCTTTTTCAGAATACAGTGTGCTTTTTGGGTGCTTTTTCATGAACAGAGATACCATTCATTATATTAAGGGTGTAGGGACAGGCAGAGCTGAGGATTGGACAGGTCCACCGATTCCAAAAGGTGAGACAGTGTCAGGTGTGTTAGGCATTCACAGATCCAGCTCTAACAGCAGTGAAAACAGTGTCGCAACTCTAATGGCAGATCGCGAGATTCCTACAGAGACAGTTAGGGATACAGGGAAGGCACATGCAGAGGGTGATATTACAGATGAGGAGTTTAGACGCAGACATGATAACATGATGGACATGATGTCCCAGTTGATGGGCACTATTAGACAGTATACGCCCACACAGCCACATTATATACAGATAGGACAGACGAGCGGGACTACACCAGTAGATCAGCCTTTGGCATCAGTACCACGTCAGCCGTCACCGATCTATCAGGAGCGTAGGCCAGGTCAGCCTACTTTCTTACCTAGAGAGACTCCACCTCAGACTCCGGGGGCAGAGCATCAGGGGCAGCATCAGGAGTTTCAGCCACATAATGGCATGTCAGTGGCAGATGTGACGAGGTTTCATGGTGAGTACATGTCACTAGCACCTGAGATCCGGCAGGCATTAACGTTTCATGAGTTTATGGATGTTTATAAACCCAGAGGAGGAGGCAGATTTGACCGTAGACCCCCTCAGCATTAGCAGCCGCAGCCACAGGTGAACAGGGATTTGCAGTATGCGGTTAGCAAGATTACCTTGCCTTATTTTGATGGGTCCGATAGGACATCAGCGAGGTCTTGGGTCCAGAAATTGGACAACTATCTATCTTTGAGGCCTATGCAGGAGGACGAGGCCATTAAGTTTGCTACTTTGCATCTTGATGGAATCGCGCATGATTGGTGGCATCACGGCATGTATACACTTGGCCATCATGCAGTTAATACTTACCAGGAGTTCACCAGCAGGCTCATAGAGCGCTTTGATAAGAAGGATCCGGAACTTTATTTCAGAGAGCTAGCTCAGCTCAGGCAGACAGGTAGTTTGGATTCGTATATTGGTGAGTTTCAGAAAGTTGCAGTCATGGTGATTGGTATTTCCGAACGGAGACTTATTATACTCTTCGTTGAGGGTTTGACGGAACCTATGAGAGGTTGGGTAAAGGCGTTTGACCCTCCTACCCTTCAGGAGGCCATGAGGAAGGCGCGAAACATGGAGCTTGCAGCACCTCGCAGCAAGTTCAATTCAGGGTCAACACCATACACTAGGCCTAATAGGCCTTTTGATAGAAACAATGACAGGAATAAGCCTTTTGACAGAAGGAAGGATCAACCGGATCCTAAGAGACAGAATGCACCACCCTTTGACCGAGAAACATTGAACGAATTGAGAAAGAAAAAGTTGTGTTTCTGGTGCAAGGCACCCTACGATGAAAAACATATATGCCCACTTCGTCCTAAGGTCAAAAATAATCAGATGGAATGGTTTTATGAGGGCGAAGAGCAATCTGATCTGTCAGACCAGCAAGCTGATTCCGAGCCTTCAGATGATGACAGGTCCGAAAATGAGGGTGAACACGAAGGTGGAAGGAAGCTACAGGAAGCCCATTTGACTAGCCTTCAGAGAGATGGTTCGTTTAGACTTCGCGGGCTCCTAGCAGGTCAGAAGGTGATCACATTACTGGATACTGGTGCTACACACAATTTCATTGATGCACGTTTGGTGGAAAGGCGTGGCATCCAGACAGAGGCATTCGAGGGTATTCGAGTCAAGGTGGCTGATGGATATACTCTCAGATGTGACCGAAAGATTACTGATCTTCTGATGAGACTGAACAACTATGAATTCAAGACTGAATTCTATGTTGTTAACATGGGAGATACTAATGTGGTGTTAGGGATGGCATGGTTGCACGATTTGGGTGAGTTCACACTCAATTTGCGTGACATGGAGATGAAATTTAAGGTTGATGGGAGACCACATGTCATCAAGGCTATTCGAGACAGTAATTTGAGGATGGTTTCGTTCAGACGGATGGAGAGGCTCATTCGTCATGACATGGTTGACTGGGCGGCAGAGTGCATGTTGATGCCAGCTCAGCAGGAGCAGCAGAAGGGTGAGTACCACCCTGACATTCAGATATTGAGGACTAAACACTCCAAAGTGTTTAGCGACATTCCACCTGGTAGACCTCCAGATAGAGGCACAAAGCATATCATTGAGTTGGAGGAGGGCGCAAAGCCCGTTATGATCACTCCCTACAGACATCCGAAACGACTCAAGGATGAGATAGAGAAGACCATCAACGAGTTGTTAGCTATGGGGCATATCAGACCTAGCAAGTCACCTTTTGCTTCATCAGTTGTATTGGTGAAGAAGAAGGATGGATCACTTCGGATGTGCATTGACTACCGACAGCTCAACAAAAGAACAATTAAGAACAGGTACCCTATTCCACGCATTGATGAGCTGATTGATGAGTTGCACGGAGCTGTCTTCTTTACGAAGATTGATTTGAGATCAGGGTACCACCAGATTCAGATGAGGGAGCAGGATATTGAGAAAACCGCTTTCAGGTGTCATTGCGGTCACTTTGAGTTCTTGGTTATGCCCTTCGGGTTAACCAATGCACCTGCCACCTTTCAGGCAACTATGAACAGGGTTTTCAGTTCTTAGTTGAGGAGATTTGTGTTAGTCTTCTTCGACGACATTTTGGTTTATAGCCGGTCATGGGAGGAGCATCTGGCTCACTTAGATGCAGTCTTGGGTATCTTGGCAGACGAGTCTTTCTATGCTAAGGAATCCAAGTGTGAGCTCGGTATGGAGGAGTTGTTGTATTTAGGGCACATCATCAGTGCCAAGGGAGTGAGTATGGACCCTGAAAAGGTCCGAGCTATAGTTGAGTGGCCGGTGCCTGAGAACCTTACGCAGCTCAAAGGCTTCATTGGGTTGTGTGCTTTCTACAGGAGATTTGTTAGTGGGTTCTCACGCCACGCCGCACCCCTTACTGATTTGACAAAGAAGGGGGCTTTTACTTGGTCACCACAGGCGCAGGAGTGCTTTGACAGGTTCAAGGTGATCATGACTTAATGTC
>VDFB02321129.1:0-19190 GCA_007258455.2 Sequoia sempervirens
ATAATACAACCCACTCCCTCAATTCAATTTTTTTTTTTTTAATTATCCACTTTAATATCATATTGTCTATTTTTTTTATTTGTGTGATTAATTATTTAGTTGTGTTTTTTACACCACAATCAAATTAGTCACTTATAATTATTGTATTAGTCATTTATTTAGTCATTTATAGTTGTGTTACTAAAAATAAGTAGAAGTTAGTCATCTTTAGTTGTGACTAGAAGTTTTAGTCACGTAGTCATTTATTTGCCAAATTCTACTAGTGAGTGCATATGCAAGAAATTGATACTAAGAATGCAAAACATTAGCAAAACCAATAAAAATTGGAAAGAGATCAACAAGAACATGATAAAATGGAAGAGGATAAAGAACAAGAACCTCAAGAGCTAAAGGGTAATGAAGAGCAAGAGGACCCCAATTTTCAGAAATATGCTACCCTTGAATGGTTAAAAGAGAAGCTCCAGGTAAAGCCTATTGTGGAGATGGCTACTCCAAATTTAGATGAATTCTTAGCTAAAAATAAATAATCCCAACAGAAAGAAAACAACTAGGACATATTCTAAAATTGTAAGGGATGAGTCAAATAACAAGGTTGTGCACATTTCCACCCTGGCAGTTGAAAAAGCTAAGGGAGACATTGTTCTCGAAGAATATGATGTTTCTTCAATAAATTTGGTTTCTAAGAAGCAGGAAATCCATGAATTGAGAGAATTTGTAGAGACCATTGTGCAAAGGCTAGTAAAAGAAGTGAAGGCCAAGGAGTAATTGAAAGCATAGGTAGTTACATAAAACATTTGGTAAGTCTTGTACAAACTAATGTTGGTCCTTCAGCCCCACCAAAAGTGTTGTCCTAAAGTATAGAGAAGCATTGGGGTTATTTTTCCAGTTCTCTAGGGAAAGATTACCTTTCAAGATACATGATACCTAGTTACTTTGTCTGTGTTGTGAAGTGAAAAAATACTCATGAAAATGCAAGGTGAAGGTGGTGAAATGGAATTAGGATAGTAGCTAAGAAATGAAAGAAAAAATTATTGGTGAGACAAGATAAAATTTGGTTAAAAGAAGTGAGAGGTAAGGTAGATTTTAGGAAAGTTAGAATACGAGAATGAGTGGAAATTAATTTATGAAAAAATTAAGGATCAAATAAATTCTCATATATAGAGGGTGAAGAAGAAGAGGCCATGGTATTTAGGGTAGAGATCAAAGATAAGGTGGGAAAGGTAGACTAGGATAGTGAAAATAAGGCTAAGATGATAAGGATAAAAGAACATGCAAGAAAATAGAAAAAAAATAGAAAAGAACTAATGATTGAAACAAAGAGGAGATTAAAAGAGAATAAACTACAAAAATAAGTACTATATGAAAAAGGAACATAAAAATAAGGTACAACAATATACACAAGAGATAAGTTTTAAAAAAATCTAATATATAATGAAAGTAACAAATTATGAACTAATCTAATACTTAAAATTAGAAAGTTATATTTACATGGTATGTTAGGTTCACCAAATCAAAGAACAAAAAAAAAATCTAATTGAGTAAGTTAATTAAGAAACCTTGATTACAACTAGGTGTTTTTTCTAGTGTATTTGTTGAAAATAATAAACTAAATCCTTTTAGACTCAATCTAATTAGCCTAATCTAAAACTAAGTTGACATACACTAGAGATGAGTTTAAAAATATGTCAAGAGACATAAATTGGAAACATAAATTTAAAAATGGAAGAAAACAAACATGAACTAGGACTAAGAGAGATAAAATTGTAAAGAAAAGAAATCAAATACAATTGGAATATCAATGTTACCAACTATATGGGTTGAAAAAGCATGTTAGAATTGATTGTCCAAATTTAGAAGCTACAAGAGCTTCCCTCTACCAAAGGGGTTATGTGTATGGTGAAAGTGTCTAGATATGGGCACTAAGTAGATACAAATGACATAGGTGTCTAGTATATAAAGAGATAGAGAGGGAGATGATGAGTGCAAAATATGTCTAATTCCTATGCCCTTTGTGTTTCATTCCATTACCTTTTTTCCCTCTTTCCTAAGTCTTGTTTCCATTAATTATGATGAAAATAAAGAATATTTAATATGTTTTTAAAGGATGAAGGAATGCTTCCAAAATGCCAAATTGTTGAGATAATGACATAATTTGATTGGTTTTCTATAGGAACTTATCAGGTTGAAGGAACCGGCCATGTGGAAGACAATCCTTGAAGGGCATACGACACAAGGAATGGCAAGGGATGAGCTGAATGTGTTGTGAAACTGCTCACTTCTATTTTAGCATTACATTTCAAAACTGTTTTAATGTTTTTTTGAGGTTTGAGGCATGCGGCCAAACCAAAGACTATTGATATTCGGTTTGTTGTCCATTGGCCATAACAAACTGTAACTTCTTTTAATCATAGTATAGAGTATTCGTTTTGTTGATCACATATATATATGATATGATTTAGATTGTAGAGGATAGATAGAGAGAAGATAGAGAGCAGAAATACATTTTGTTTTTACTACAAACTAGATGAATAGAATTGGATGTTCGTGGTATTGAGTTAGCGTAATCAAATTCTTCTCACTCAACTTGTGAACTAGAGGAAGGGCCCCCTCTTGGGATACTTGGTGAAGTTGTTTTGTATTTTTATTAGTTAGAATTTACATTCAATACGATTTGATTTATGTTGAATGCATTTTACAGTATGAGGTGTTGTGATTTGATTTTCTCTTATGCTTGGAAAGTTTTAATATTCAGTTTATGTAATTGGTTCAATAATTGCAATCAGTGTGATAAAATTTTTGTTAGATGCAATTATTATTTGAAGTACAAGAAGTTCATTTGCTTTAGCAGTTTGCTTGTTGTTCAGTCATATTTACCGTTTCTGGAGACTACTTTGTATTTTGTCCTGTGAACTTCTTGTTGCACTGAAACTTCCTGTCACACTGCAACTTCTTGTCGCACTAAAAATTCTTGTCATATAATTAATTAAGAGTATTTGATCAATGTTTTATGCTTAATTCAAGTGTGATTATGGTATCTGATTTAAGGAGTATTCTTATTGAGATCATAAAATGTTTAAAGGTGAAAGAACAATTTCTAGTAAGTGTGAAAGTTGAATATTTATTTCTTATAGAGTGCATCTCATATTTTCTCAACTTATTATCTTTAGGCCTTAGGAAAATAGCCCTGATACCTTTCATCAGTTTGTGTTCCCCAGATTGACACACATAGGAATAAATTGAGGAAAATTCATACCAATTGGATTTATAGAACTATTCAATAAGATTATAAGAGATAAAGTCTACCCCATTTATAGCCCATAGTTTTACCCTACATTTTTGGCGTCGTTGTTGGGGAAAGGTATTAAAGGCCTAAATCCATAGTAAGTTGAGTTAGGAATAGTACGTCAAGAGGAAATCCTACACAATTGTCGACCTTGTCAAGGTTAATTCTCTTGATTTGTGTTGTTATAAGTCATATAGGTGCATGCATCGTAGTAGGGATAGTAGAGGGATATTTGTTAAAAATAAGAAAGGAAGTAGTTCACAACCTAAAAATTTGAAAAACAAATCAAAACCATCCATTGAGGGAAGTAGCTCACAACGATAAAACTGGAAAACAAATTACAACCATTAGTTGTGCACACATCACCTGAGAAAGAGTTACCCAAACCAGATATTGAAAAGTGTGTTATTGAGTCTACCATTGTTGAGACCCCTTCTATTATTCGTCTAGAGTCTTCCAAAGAATTTCAAAAAAGGGTCGCAAAGCTATTCCAAGAATCTTATGAGTCTAGAGCTAGTCCATCCTTAGGAAACCAAAATCCATTCAAAACTTTCTTCACCCCTTGGGAATCTCAAGTCATGGCTGATCTCAATAACAACAACAATAACAACAATGATAACAATGTGAGAACATTGGCCCACAACAACCCAGTCACTTTTGAGTTTCCAATTGCACATCCTGAAGAGGATGCTCCTATGAAAAAAAATCCCCATTTTGCTTTTCCTATTTTTCGTGGTCTTTCTATTGAGGATCCTGATATGTTCTTATTTGAGTTTTATGTGTTGTTCCACAGTTATGACTATCAGAGTGATGCATAAAAGCTCAAGTTATTCTTAGCCATGTTGAAGGATGCAACCTTATGTTGGTTCATGAACCTCAAAAACATCAAAAAATGGGACGACATGAAGTATTTTTGACAAAATACTAGGAGTATTGTAAAACAAGAGGTTTGGGATGATATTTTTCACATGACACAGAAAGAAGATGAATCTATGGAAGATTACCTTGAATGCTTCATGTTCATCCTACAATGATCACGACAACCAACGCTAATTTTTTATACTATTAAAATGTTGTTTCTTAGGGGAATAAGATATGATACTATGGATGCATTGAATTTAATAGGTAAAGGTAACATCTCTAAATTGAACTTTGATGATATTTTTGATATTTGCAAGAATTACTCGAGGTCTCAACGTTCGAGGAGGAATTATTCAAGTAAGCTTTCTTCTTTAGGAAATTCCATAGGTATAACAAAGCGTGAAATAGGTAATTTACTTGAATATCTTCAAACTGATTTATTAAATCATGCGGGCAAGCAGATTGATACTCTACATACCTGTAGAAAGCAAGAGGAAGCTGAAAAGTCCTTGGAAATATTATACCTGACCTTTCATGAGAGACATAGTAGCGAGGATTTCCCTTATAATAGGATAAATATTTCATCCTTACAGGAAGCTATCAAAAGTTCTACCTTAAGGTCTCTTCTCGTAGGCATAACTGATATTGAATATTTTGAGGAACCTGTCTACTACATGGCCCCAAGGTGACCTTTTCCACCTCGAGTAATGTACCCTAGGATGATGAATGATTATTTTTCTCTTGGACCTAGCCAACTCAATTATTTTTCCAATCAACCTAGGTGGTACAGAGGTTGGAAACAACCTCCACAATACCCTCAATGGATGCAACAATACCAATATGCTTCATAGTCGTGGCAATAGGAATAGAGGCCACAATCACCACAACCTTCACCATACCAACAACCATATCCACCACAATCACAATTTCCACCTCCTCCCATGATTAATCCATATCAGTAGCCACAAAAATTTCTTCCACCCATACCATCATCGTCCACTCCACTAGCCAATCCAACACAACCACCAAAACCTACACCAATGCGAGCTCAATCAAATGCAAATCCCAACAATAAGGAAACACATCTTGTGTATAATAATGAGGTGACAGGTTACTCTACTTGTCCTGTTAATACTGTAAAAATAGATGGATTCCAATTAAGGTTGGGAAAGGCTCTTCATGGTCCCACCATCACCAAAATTAATGAAGAAATTGAAGAGGATCTAGTAAAGGAACCTCCCTTCCTCAATCGATTTCATTCAGAACCAGTACAAAAGGAAGTCTCCCAACCTAAATTTTATTTTTTCAATGAATTACGCAATGTTATTATTAAGATTCCTTTGTTCCAGGCCATCAAGGATATCCCCGTATATACAAGAACAAATCAGGATCTATGTACTCGAAATCAGAAGAAGAAGCAAGATCTAAAGATTGTCCAGGTTGTTGGACAACTAGCAAACCTCATGCTTGGGAATCTAACCATTCTTAAGTATTCAAATCCAAGGAGTCATGTCATCAAGTTCTGTATTGATAAAGTTATTATTCCTAACACACTTGTTGATTTGGGTGCTACAATTGATGTTATGACAAATGAAAAAAAAGAGAGAAATTATCACATAAGGGACTTAGACCTACTCCCACAATTCTCCAAATGGCAGACCGATCTTTGGTCAAATTGTAGGGTATGATTGAAGATGTCCTTTCTATTGATTCATGGGAATTCCCAACTGACTTTATGATTTTGTAGCCAAAAATTAAGCTAGGAGGATACCCCTTAATCTTGGGACGACCTTGGTTAGTAGCTACAAATGCATTCATCAATTATCTTTCGAGAAACATGATCATTTCTAATGGAGAGCACACAAAACAATTGACTTTATACCCACCAGCACAACCCTTGTTGGAGACGAAGGATCCAATATGGGTTGATAGTGACTTGGATGAGTCATTACCAATCTTGAAAATTGATCAAGCATAAGATATGGAAGAACCTACTGAAGATAATATTATTTTTAATTTTCTTCAAAATAGATATGCATTTAATGAAATCTTTGAAAGCATGGTTCTTCATTCAAGTATAAATACTCATTTTCCTTTTGGAAGTTTTCCACTAGTAGGTAGCTCACAATCTGTTCAACACTTTGTTACAGTATCAGTTGCTACCTCATAATTGTCTGTATAGTTCATTCTTATTCTCTAAAAAATCTAGCAATACACCATCCACTTCACAAGTACTAGCCATTAATTCACTTGCACAATCAGAGGCCATGGAAATTTTACCTGACCACACATTTAATATTAATCCACATTTAAGAATTGAACAAATCCAAGATCTCATTGCCATTCTTAGAACATATAAAGATGCATTTGCTTGGGAATACCAAGACATGCATGGCATTCATCCTGACACCCACACACACCATATTTACATTGAAGAAGGTAGTCATCCAGTTAGGCAACCACATCGACAGCTTAACCCCATCCTGTGTGAAATAGTTAAAGAGGAGTTACAAAAATTGTTAAATGTCGGATTCATATATCCTATTTCAAATAGTCAGTGGGTCTCTTCTCTAGTTGTGGTTCCTAAGAAAAATGGTAAGTGGAGAATTTATGTTGATTATGGAGCACTTAATAAAGCTACTAAAAAGGATCACTTTCCATTACCGTTTATTGATCAAGTGTTGGACACTCTTGCAAGTAAAAAGTTCTTTTCTTTTCTGGATGGGATCATTGGCTACAACTAGATTCACATAGCACTTGAAGACCAAGACAAGACTGCCTTCACTTGTTCTTAGGCACCTTTTCCTATAACATCTTTCTATTTGGTTTATGTAATGCCCCTGCCACTTTTCAAAGGGCAGTTTTGAGTATTTTTGTAGATCTTGTAAATGATTGTGTTGAAGTCTATATGGACGATTTTACTATCCATGGTAATACTTATGAGGAGGCTAAAAAAAAATTAGAAAAGGTACTTAAACATTGTATAGACACTAATTTATCATTAAGCCACAAAAAGTGCCATATGCTTATGACAGAAGGGATAGTACTTGGTCATTATATTTATTCCAAGGGTATTCAAGTCAATCCAAAAAAGATACAAATCATTTAGGACTTGTGTACACCCACTAGCCAAAAGGATGTGCGTAGTTTTCTTGGCCATGCAAGGTATTATAGGAGGTTCATCCAAAATTTCAATAAGATTTCCTCCCCCTTGTTTTCCTTGTTAGCAAAAGATTTCATTTTCTCTAAGACACTAGAATATCAAGAAGCATTTGAAACCATTAAGACCAATATTGTAACCACACCAATACTTAGAGGTCCAATTTGGGAATGACCTTTTCACATTCATATAGATGCCTCAAACTGTTCTATGGGAGTTTTGCTTGGACAGAAAGAAGATAACCTTTTTTACTCCATTTACTACATCGATAAGAATTTCATAGGAGCTGAGGTAAACTACATGGTAATCGAAGAGGAGTTTCTAGCTATTGTTTTATGCAATCAATAAGTTTTATCATTATATTATTGGAAAAAAAAGTATTTGTTCATACTGATCATTCTGCACTTCAATTCTTAATGAATAAACCTATTGTAACTGGTAGAGTTATTAGATGGTTACTTTTTCTTCAAGAATTTGACATTACTATACTTGAAAAACCTGGTTGCGAGAATGTGGGTGTAAACTTTTTGTCCAGGTTACAACAACAAGATGATGAACCAATTCCAGTCGATGATGCCTTCCTAGATGAGCATATCTTTGCTATATCAGCAAAAAGTTCATGGTTTGTTGACATTGTGAATTACTTGGTCACTTGCAGGTTCCCACCTCATTTCTCTTCGAAGGAACATCAGAAATTGGTTGGACTCAGTGGTTAGTACACGTAGATCAATGGTGCTCTTCCGAACTAGCATTGACAACATCCTGTGTTGGTGTTTACCCAAAGATGATGTCTTTGATATACTTTACGCATGCCACATAGAACCCTACAAAGGATATTTTGTTGCTCAAAGGACTACCCAGAAGGTTTTAACTGTAAGCTACTATTGGCCTACAACCCATAAGGATTGTAAGTGTTATATTCATCACTGTGATAAATGTTAGTGTATGGGCTACCCCACACACTCAAATGAAATGGCCTTGCATCCTTAGATTTCCATTGAGCCCTTTGAAAAATGGAGGCTTGATTTTATTGGACCAATCAACCCGCCATCTCAGAACAAGGAATACATCCTTGTGTGCACAGACTATGTAACTAAGTGGGTTGAAATTGTTTCCTTAAAGCATGCAAGGGACACCAAGATAGAAATTTCCTCTATTTTGATATTTTTACTAGGTTTGGTGTTCCACGAGAGATAGTCACAGATCAAGGTCCACAGTTTGTATCCGAACTTATTTTTGATTTGGTTTGTGAGTATGAGATTAGACATCACAATTCTTCACCTTATCATCCTCAGGCGAACAAACAGGTTGAAGTTACCAATAGAGAAATTTAGAACATTCTTACCAAGACAATTTCCCTCCATAAGCGAGATTGGGTTGCATGGCTTCTTGAAGTAGTGTGGGTCTATCGCACGACATGGAAAACCACCACTGGTTTGATACCATACGAACTTGTCTATGGTAAGAAAGTTGTTCTCCCTATTAAGTTTGAGGTAAAAACTCTTTATACCACACTCCAATTGGGTATGAGTTTGATTGATGCACAAAAAGAACAAATTGCAAAAATTTATTCATTAGATGAACTTTTTCAATAAGCACTCTTCCATATAGAGATTGTTTAGAAACAACGTTCTCTCTGGCATGATCATTTCATTTGACAACAATCATTTCAACCAGGTGATTGGGAGCCCTTGTATGATTCTCGTTTCTAGGATTTTAAGGGAAAGTTCCATAGTCAATGGCTCGGGCCTTACAAAATTGAGATGGTCTATGAAAATGGTGCAGTCAAGCTTCGCACTATGGATTCTGACTGTATGGCCCTAATTGTCAATGGTCACCTATTGAAGTTATACAAGAAGCCTATTTCAAGAGAGGATTTTGTATCGCATTTTCCAAAGGAACTCCATCTCCTTGACAGGGTTCCTATGGTATCTTCAAGTACCTTTTAGGTACTTCCTGAAATGTATTTACTTATTTTTTTTTAAAAGAAGAGAGAAGAGAATAAACCTAGAGGTGAAAACCAATTCTCCGATGCCTCTAGGTGGTGCTAGATTGAAAATTGGGATATCGACGGTCTATCATTGACATAATAATAATAATAATAAACCCAAACAAAAATAAAGGTAGTGAGCACACCACAACACATTCAATGATATTCCATGTCGCTACCTATTCTATGGTGCAACATGAGCTTTTTCTTGTTCCTATCATTGTTGTTGTTTGTCTTCTCTTATAGGAAACCTTGTGTTGCTTTAGGTATGTCAGCAAGACTCTTTCTTCCTATCGCTTCCCTTGTTCCTGTTGCTTGCTATACTTCCACGTGTACCACGGTCTCGATAATAGATTAGTCTGGGTCCTACCTTCTACCTTGGTCCCTTTCATCATTATTTCTCCAATTGGTCTTTTCCACGATACCATAGTTGTTCTCTCCACATCAGCCTCCACTCATGATTATCTCTGCTTCTCCCTCACGTAGCTTCATGATAGATTTTAATGCTTAATCATTTCAAATCTACTATTTAATTCCTCCACTAGCCTGGGACATCATCTCTACTTGCAGTCTCCATGCCATCAACTCTACAATAATCACATCATCACCACTTGTCTCGCAAAAATTGGTATCAGGGGGTACTCTTTCTTTCTTTTAAAATCTTATTACATGTTATTTATTTTTCTAATAATTATTTGGCATGCCTAGGATGGTCATCTTTAAGCTAGGGGGAGATCATGGTGTTAATTCCCATACTATTCATCATTATTTTCATTGGCCAATTTTTACTTGATAGCAATTCCACAATATTCACCATTATTACCCGATGTTAGCCAACCCACTTGGTCACATTCCTATTCAAAATATTCATTAACTGTCTCCATTTTTATCCTTTTCTCTATCCCTGTAGCCATAGTGTAAGTTGGAAAAGAAGTTCCTACTACACTTTGAAATCATGGGAGGAGATCATAGCAAACAAGAACCCACGACAATGAAGAAGCTCCTAGCCAACGAGGAACCATACAAAATATTTAATCATGCTACTTGGATGACATATTTCAAGAAGCTGTGTGGTTTTGACAACAGGGTTGCTATGAAATTTGCTGAAGGGTTTCATAAGAACAACATTACTTTGAGGGGGTTACAATTTTTTATCACTGTGCAAACAATCACCACAGTTACTGGCCTTCCATAGAAAGGTGACTCCTTTCCTAACTCCTCCTCCCATGTTATGGACTTCAAGCTCCACAAGAAATAATTTCTACAAAGGAAGGAATCTTCCAAGATGGTGCAGGGCCATGGAACCGAATGTAAGTCACTTCCATCACCGTGAGATGAAGTCACTAAGTTTTTAATCTAGTATGTGACCTACGAAGGGAGGTACATGTATGTCCATGCTCACCATTTTAGGCTCATGTGGCACTTGCGTAATAATCTTTTGGTTAATGTTCCTTTTTACTTACATTGTTCTTTGAAATGATCATGTAGTCAATACTGTAAGGGCCATGAAAATTCACTGGCTCACCATGGTTTGATTAAGTTAATTGTGATGTATGGGCTTCATTCTGATAAAACTTGACTAGAATGGGATGCTTTTGTTGACCCTAATAGGGGAAATGATGAAACTCCAGGGTGTTCAAAAAAGAGGGTAATGGAGGAAACCCTGGAAGGGGAATCCTCTAAGAAAAAGAAAACAAGGGAAAGCCTAGATGAGTCTCCTCATAAAAAGAGGGCCAGCTCCAAAGTGATTGACATGACACTAAAAAAGGGTAAAGGAACACTCCCAACCAAGCCAAAGAAGCAGAAAACTCCCCCTTCCACTAAGTTGGATAAGCTTGTAGAAGTAGTTGGTTCTATGAATGATGTGGAAATAGTTGCCACAAACCCTGGCCAATGAAAGGAAAAGATAGATAGAGAACTCTGTAGTCAGAATCGACATAAAAAGAGGCAGTTAGTTTAGCAGGAATAAAGGAAAATTACTATCCTGGAGGAATTGAAGGACCTTGATCAAGCAGATATGTGTGATGACAAGATATCAGGTCAAGAAACAACAACTGTCAAGAAGGAGATTGGAAACAAACATGAGACAGAAAGCCAGGATGTATTTAGGGATGAAACCCTCCTGAGAAAAATAGGGGAAGTATATGAGGGGACTTTTTCTAAACATAGAGAAAAGGATTATGAAGAAACCCTAAGTGAGAATGAAGTGTATGAGGAGCATACTATAGAGGAGGAATATAATGAAAAGGGTAAGGACCCTTGTGAGCAAGAGAATCCTGAAAATATTCACACTGAAAAATGTCCTCCTCCACGATAGTTAGAAAAGGAGACTATTGGTTTTGAAGAAGCTTCAAAGTCTCTTGTTTTTTTTACTACTAAAAACCCAAAAGAGGTATGCGAAGAGCCACTTATTCCTTTTGGGCAATTATGTCAATTTCTTACACAGCTTCAAACAAAGAACCAGCAATTAAAGACATAGGTACAACAGCTTGCTACATTAAACAAGCAGTAGAAGGAAGAAATGGATAGAGAAAAAATAAGGCTGTGTCAGGTAACAAGGTATCCTAAGGAACCAAGGGTCAACATAATGAAAGAAACCACTAACATGACTCATTCTCCTTTTGCAGAAAAACCTGGTTTGTACTAATTGTTTGCATGAGGACATGCAAATTCCTTAAGTAGGGGGAAATGATGAGTGCAAAATATGTCTAATTCCTATGCCCTTTGTGTTTCATTCCATTTCCTTTTTTCCCTCTTTCCTAAGTCCTTTTGCCATAAATTATTATGAAAATAAAGAATATTTAATATTTTTTTGAAGGATGAAGGAATGCTTCCAAAATGCCAAATCATTGAGATAATGACATAATTTGATTGGCTTGCTACAAGAACTAATTAGGTTGAAGGAACTAGCCATGTGGAAGACAATCCTTGAAGGGTATACAACACAAGGAATGGTAAGGGATGAGCCAAACGTGTTGTGAAACTGCTCGCTTCTATTTTAACATTACATTTCAATACTATTTTAATGTTGTTTTGACGTTTGAGGCTTGCAACCAAACCAAAGACTACTGATATCCGGTTTGTTGGCCATTGGCCATAACAAACCATAACTTCTTTTAATCATACTTTATAGTATTCGATGTGTTGATCACATCTATATATATGATATGATTTAGACTATAGAGGATAGATAGAGAGAAGATAGAGAGAAAAAATACATTTTGTTTTTACTACAAAATGGATGAATAGAATTGGATGTTCATGGTATTGAGTTAGCGTAATAAATTTTTTCTCACTCGCCTTGTGAACTAGAGGAAGGGCCCCCTCTCGGGATACTTGGTGAGGTTTTTTTTTATTTTTATTAGTTAGAATTTACATTCAGTACGATTTGATTTATGTTGAATGCATTTTACAGTATGAGGTGTTTGTGATTTGATTTCCTTTTATGCTTGGAAAGTTTTAATATTCAGTTTATCTAATTGGTTCAGTAATTGCAATCAATGTGATCAACTTTCTATTAGATGCAATTATTATTTGAAGTACAATAATTTCATTTGCTTTAGTAGTTTGCTTGTTGTTCAGTCATATTTATTGTTTCCGGAGACTACTCTATATTTTGTCATGTGAACTTCTTGTTGCACTGCAACTTCTTTGCATCTAATTAATTAAAATTGTTTGATAAGTGTTTTGCATTTAATTTGAGTCTAATTATGTTATTTGATTTAAGGATTTTTCTTATTTAGATCTTAAAATGTTTAAAGATGAAAGCTAGAATAATTTCTAGTAAGTGTGAAAGATGAAAGCATATGTTGATGAGGGAAGATCTTCACAAGGATTGATTGTCTTACCTATTCAGGTAGGACCAATTCAGAAAGATATAATCTGCCAAGTCCTAGACAAGCATTTGACCTACAACATACTATTGGGTCGCCCATGGATCCATGAAATGCAAGCGGTCCTATCAAAATACCACCAATGTCTGAAATTCCCTTGTGGAGGCCAAGAAATCAACATCTCAGCTGAGTCAAATAGTCCTCAGTATTGCAATGCCCTAAAATATGTCCAAGATATCTTTGTGCCTCATAACAGAGAAGCTTCCACTTCCTTCCCTTCCAATGATCAAAGCCAGTCGGGTTCTTCATCCAAACCATTGGTCATTTCTTCAAATCATGAAGGTCAATCTAGTTTCATGTCAAAACAGTCTAAGAAGAAAGAAGAATTTTCTCCTTCCACATCCTCAAACCATGAAGCCCAATTAAATACTCTATCAAAAAAATTTGAGAAAAAATTCTAAGTCAAAGACAAAGGTATTGGTGAATATTTCATTGAACGATCCCTATGTCTTTCACAGTTCTCTTCCCCAAAGTCATATGGGTAACCCTCAACATCAACACAACAAACATCACAACTAGTTACTCTCTTTGATGGTCGGTTTGTAAAAGAAAGCACTAGGGTTGATGAATTGGAAGACAAATATATTCTAAACTAGCTCTATAAGGATGAAGAAGAATCTCAAATAGCAATGGAAAATGTACAAACAACATAATATGGAAAAGGTTTCACTATCTTGGAAAATATGGGATATGAGGGAAAAGGCCCTATAGGAAAAAGAAAAGAAGGAATTGTAGAACCAATTCAACCACTCTTAATCAATCCAAAAGACAAGATTAGGTTGGGTTATAAAGAGGAGACAAAAGAAAAGATGGCTCAGAAGGTGGTTGAAAGAATATTGCAGTTACAAGCTACTAATGATCATGAAACTAATTCTAATGAATATGAGTGGGATTCACTATCAGAACAACTCAGAGTGAAACAGATAATTCAGAGGAAAACTACCTTATAGACCTTTATTTTTCTATTGGAAAAATTGAAGATACCGCCATCATGACTCTTACCATCTCTGACCTTAACCAGTCAGGTGACTTCTTACCCCTAGTACATCCCAAACTCATAGACTGCAGCCAAACTAAGCCATTTGATATCCCTACATTTTCAAATGATGATTCCATCATTAATTTCCTCTATGCCAACAATCCCAAAAAAATCCACCATTGAACATCATAATGAAGCTTCCAAACAGGTGGGTATCAAATCCTCTAGCCGTAAAATGAATAATACAATAAATAGATCTGATGGTGAAAACCATTCAATGGCAATATCAAATCCAGAAAAAGTAAAAACAAAGAGCATATCCAATGGCGAAAACCTCTCTGAGGCGTTGAAGGATGGAAGATTTGATTCTCTCCCAGACCACTTTTAGGAAAGATCAAAGGTGTTGATTGAACCCACCCAGTCTGTCAATATCGACAGTGAAGAGACAGTGATGACTATACATCTAGCGACATCTTTGACAAACCAAGAAAAACCAAGCTTCCTCAAATTTCATAGAAAAAAAAGTCAACTTTTCTTGGTCATATGTCGACATGCCAGGTATTGATCCAAAACTCATCATGCGTCATCTTTCCTTACCACCAAGAGTAAAACCAGTCAAGCAAAAAATAAGGAAAATGCATCCACATATTGCCCTATTGGTAAAAGCAAAGCTGAAAAAGTTGTTAGATGTAGGATTCATCAGACCCATTGACTATGCCAAGTGGATCTCCAATATCGTACTAGTCTCAAAGCCTAATAATAGCATTCATATTTGCATGGATTTCCAATATCTCAATAAGTCTTGTCCCAAAGACAGTTTTCCTCTACCTAACATAGACATAATAGTGGACTTAACGACAGGACATGGCATGCTATCACTTATGAACAATTTTCTCGGTTATAATCAAATCAAGATAGCTCCAAAGGATCAAGATAAGACAACCTTTACCTATCCATGGGGAACATTTTGTTTGAACGTCATGCCATTCAGATTGAAGAATGCAGGAGCTACTTATCAGTGCGCCATGACAACAACTTTTCATGATATGATGCATACTTTCATGGAAGACTATGTGGATGATCTATTAGCTAAATCTTATACCAAAGAGGGACACTTAGATATCTTAGACAAAATCTTCACTAGACTAGAGAAATTCAATGTACGACTGAATCCAAAGAAATGTGTGTTTGGGATGACTTCAGCCAAACTCCTAGGATATATAGTTTCATAAAAAGGCATTGAGGAAGACCCAACAAAAGTTAAATCTATCATGGAAATGCCACCACCCAAAAACATTAGTTAGCTACGATCTCTGCAAGGAAGGTTCCAATCAATCCGAAGATTTATTTCACAACTAGAAAACAAGACCCATCCTTTTACTCACTTGCTACACAAAATTTTTTCTTTTTGATGGGATGAGAAATGTAAAGGAGCCTTCAAAAAATTGAAACAATACCTAATGATTCCACTTGTCTTAGTACCACTAGAAAAAGGAAAACCACTCTTGTTATACATTGAAACAACTGAGGTATCATTGGGAGCCTTGTTAGCACAAGAGGATTCAGTAGGATACTAAACGGCTATGAGATCAATTATACATCCATTGAAAACGATTTCTTGGCAGTAGTTTTCGCCACCCAACAACTATGACACTACATGCTAACTCACACCATCAAGTTAATAGCCAAAATAGATCCACTAAAATACCTCCTCAGCAAAGCTAACCTAACGAGATGACTGGACAAGTGGGTTATGATACTCAGTGAATTTGACATCCAATATGTGGATAGGAAAGCAATAAAAGGACAAGAAATCGCTGACCAATTAGCTGAAGTACCTCTACCAGATGATCATCCTTTGCACATTGAATTTCCAGATGTTGATTTCCTTACCTTGGCTGCAAAATAGTGGACATTATACTTTGATGGATCACACACCCAACATGGATTAGGGGCCAGAATCTTATTTTTCACTCCATAAGGACATACCATACCAAAATCATATAGATTGATGTTCCCTTGTACCAATAACATGGCAGAGTATGAAGCGTTAATCTTCGACATTAAAATAGTTATAGAATGGAAAATTCTAGAATTGCAAGTATATGGAGATTCCCTGTTGGTCATTAATCAGGTCAATGATGATTATCAAACAAAGGATGACAAATTGATGCCCTATAAAAGAATGATTGATGATTTTAAGTAATATTTTTTGGATATCAAATTTGAACAGATTTCAAGAGTGGACAATAAAGTTATTGATGTCATGGCCACTATTGCTTCCTTGTTACAAATTCTAGACAAGAGAAGTCGTTATGAGTTCCTGGTGGAACAATTGTTTTCCCTTGCTTATGATGATACTGAGTCCCAAGTTATATATCACCTAGTTGATACCAATGCCTCAATCTATGGTAAAATTTATACCGACCTAAAAGATAACACCCTTCCACCCGACCTGTCTAGAAATTTAAAAAAAAATCATTTGTCAAGTCACCCAACATACTCTTATTGCAGATGTACTATACCGATGAGGTCTTTACGGAACTCTCCTCCAATGTCTGGAACATGATGAGTCTGAAACGACTTTATGGGAAGTTCATGAGGGTGTTTGTGAAACTCATTCAAGCAGTTTAACCTTAGCCAATAAAATCCTTCATTTAGGATATTACTGGCCAAACATGGAGGAGTCTTTCTAGTTTGTCAAGAAATTTCAAAAGTGTCAGATTCATGGCAACCTCATCCATGCACCAATGTAAGAACTTCAATCTTTTGCATCAACATGGCCCTTTTGTCAGTGGGGACTAGATCTTGTTAGTAAAATCCATCCATCTTCGTCAAATGGACACAATTTTATCATCCCAACTACAAAATACTTCACAAAGTGGATTGAATTCATTCCCCTAATCACCATCACAAGAAAGCATATTTCATCATTCATCCTCAATTACATCATTTGTCAATACAACATCCCTCAATCCATTGTCACTGACAATGGAAGACCATTTAAAAATCAAGACATGCAATAATTGTGTGAGAAGTTCAACATTCAACATCGCTTCTCTACACCATACTATCCTCAAGGAAATAGTCAAGCAGAGGCTTCCAACAAAACCATTCTGAAAATCTTGAAGAAAATGATCAATGACGTTGGACGCAATTAGCACATCCAATTAAACCTTGTTATGTGGGCATACCGCACTAGTATTCGCACACCAACAGGAGCCACACCATATGATCTAGTGTATGGATCTAAGGCCATTGTACCCATTGAAGTTGAATTATCATCACTTTGGGTTTCATTGAAGGGTATCATCTCTAATTAGGACTATCGGGTATCTAGATTAAAGGAACTTGAGCTGAATGATGCCAACATGCAGTGAACCACCTGAAAGCCTACCAACAATGGATGTCCAGAAGTTACAACCATAAAGTCAAACCCAAAACATTTCAATTTGGTGACCTGGTATTGAAGGAGAACCCACGCAACCAACAAGATAGGGAGAAGAAAGGAATTTTTGAACCAAATTGGTTGGGCCCCTTTGTCATTGTGTCAGTCTATGGATCATGAGCATACTAGCTATCCATGCCAGAAGGAGACCTATTCGAAGTGCCCATGAATAGTCTCCATCTCAAGAAATTCTACACATGATTCATCTATTGCATCAGTAAAAAGTCCTAAAAAAATCCAAAAACATCAAAAAAAGTCCTAAAAAAAATCCAAAAACGTCAAAAAATGTCCTAAAAAAATGGTCGCCCTAGTGAAAACTTGGCAAATAGGCATCTTGGTGACAAAAAAAATAAAAAAATAAAAAATAAAAAATACAAACCATAACTTCTTTTAATCGTAGTTTATAGAATTTGATGTGTTGATCACATCTGTATATATGATATGATTTAGACTGTAGATCATAGATAGAGAGAAGATAGAGAGCAGAAATACATTTTGTTTTTACTACAAAATGGATGAATAGAATTGAATGTTCATGGTATTGAGTTAGCATAATCAGCTTTTTCTCACTCGCCTTGTGAACTAGAGGAAGGGCCCTCTCTCAGGATACTTGGTGAGGTTGTTTTGTATTTTGATTAGTTATAATTTACATTCAATATAATTTGATTTATGTTGAATTCATTTTACAATATGAGGTGTTTATGATTTGATTTCCTTTTATGCTTGGAAAGTTTCAATATTCAATTCATGTAATTGGTTCAATAATTGCAATCAATGTGATCAACTTTTTGTTAGATGCAATTATTATTTGAATTACAAGAAGTTCATTTGCTTCAGTAGTTTGCTTGTTGTTCAATCATATTTACTGTTTCCAGAGACTACTCTATATTTTGTCCTGTGAACTTCCTGTAGCACTGAAACTTCTTGTCGCACTGCAACTTCTTTTCATCTAATTAATTAAAATTATTTGATCAGTGTTTTGCATTTAATTCGAGTCTGATTATGTTATTTTATTTAAGGATTATTCTTATTTAGATCTTAAAATGTTTAAAGATGAAAGCTAGAATAATTTCTAGTAAGTGTGAAAGTTGAATATTTGTTTCTCATAGAGTGCATTTCATATTTTCTCAACTTATTGTCTTCAAACCTTAGGAAAATGACACAGGAATAAACTGAGGAAAAGTCATACCAATTGGATTTGTAGAACTATTCAGTAAGATTATAAGAGATAAATTCTACCCTATTTATAGTCCATAGTTTTTCCCTATAGGAGAGGGAGAAGCATATAGAGATAGTGAGAGAGGTATATAAAGATGTATAGGGAGAGGGAGAGATAGATAAATAGAGTACGAGTGAGCGATAGACAGAGGGAGAGATAGAGGAAAGAGGGAGAGATATAGAGAAAGAAAGAGGGGAGAGAGAGATATAGAGGGAGACCTAGATATATATATATAGAGAGAGAGAGAGAGGGAGGGAGGTACAAAGAGATATGGGGAGAGAGGATATGAGACAGAGAGATAAAAATATAAAGATAAAGAGATAGAGAGCTGGAGGATAAGAGACATAAATATATAGT